>JAUKPS010139103.1:0-16144 GCA_032273165.1 Chlorellidium tetrabotrys
TGGCATAGGTTCCCCTAAACTCTGACCGATAAGAAACAACCATGACATCAAAAATCCTAACTTACAAACAGCTTGAACTCGCGAACGCACTTGAGAAGGTGCGGGATCAGCGCATGTTCATTGTGGTGGATGCGAAGGTGAAGAATATGCTGCCGCAGTGGCTGCAGTTCGCGCCAGATGTATTTTGGCTGAATCAGCCGGAAGAACAAAAAAATCTCGAGACATTCGCTGAAGCGACGAGTTTCTTTTTGAAGCAAGGCATTCTTCGCGATCACACCATCCTCGGCATTGGTGGGGGAGCGACCACGGATTTTGCTGGCTTCATCGCTGCGACACTTCATCGTGGCGTGCGCTGGATTGCTGTTCCTACCACGTTGATGGGCATGGTTGATGCCGCCATCGGTGGAAAGACGGCACTCAACACCGCGGCCGGAAAAAATCTACTCGGCGCATTCCACGAACCTGCTGAAGTGTGGCTGTGTTCAGACTTCCTCAAGACACTTACCAGTCATGATTTACTATCGGGAAAGGGCGAGATCCTGAAATACGGACTCCTCGATAAGGCGATCTTTGATACCATCATGGCGCCTAAAATTGTCATGGAAGAGCTCATCCTTCAGTGTGCACGCTACAAGCTTGACGTGGTCTCGCGTGATTTGAAAGATAATGGTGAGCGCGCCTACCTCAACCTCGGTCACACGCTCGGTCATGCGTTCGAACATGTTCTACGCATCCCACACGGGCTCGCGGTCACCATGGGCATTAAGTATCTCTTTAAGGCTTTTGATCAGAAGGCCGGTTTGATCGCTTTTGAGGAGCTCTTTAAGAAGCTCGATCTGGATGATGATAAAACTGACATCAGCAACTACAAGCGTCTAGATCGCGCGGCATTTTGGTCAGCGCTCGGTCATGATAAGAAGCGGACGGCCGAGGGGCTTAATCTTGTGCTGCTGGATAAGGTAGGTTCACCGCGACTCCAATCGACGCCGGTGCCGCAGATCAAGTCTCGCCTGGAGGCCTTGAGTGACTTTAAAGGTTGAGCCAGGTTTCCTAGCAACACCGGTAGTCTTGCCGGCTTCCAAATCTCACGCCAATCGTTTTCTCATTCTAGCAGCTCGGCGCGGAGCGGGAACAGTCATACGTCGACTACCCGAGAGTGATGATGTTCAGCTGCTTCTCAAGGCCTTACGTGACATGGGGCTTGATGTTCGCGGAGAGAAGGACGTGGTTTTTCACAACTCCTTTCCCGCGTGCGAGTCATCGAGTGGGCCATCGCTGGTGTTGAATGTAGGTGAAGGCGGAACCACGGCACGCTTTCTTGCTGCGTTGGTGAGCAAAGGAAATCGTGCCTACATCTTGCGCACAACCGGCAGACTTGCTTTGCGTCCATGGGCGGAGTTACTTGATGTGCTGAAAACGGCGGGGGCCGATGTGCGCTGGCAGGGTAACGATCTCATGATCAAAGGCCCCGTTGATGTCACACGTCTTCCCAAAGAAATCTCAGCCGCACGAAGCACCCAGTTTGCTTCGGCTTTGCGTTTAGCTTTTTCCATTGATGGGTATCATGTCACTCCCACCATGCTTTCAAGTTCTAAGCCTTACTGGGACATGACAGAAGAAAGTGTGGCTTCGATAGAACAAAGTTCTGTGGCCGTTCCACTTGATTGGAGTTCGGCCGCTTATCCACTGGTGTTCGCTGCTGTCGCAAAACAAAAGCTTACTCTTACTGGACTCGTACCTGATGGCCAAGCGGATCGTGCCGTTTACGATCTTCTTGCATCTCGCGGGGCCGCGAAGTTTTTAGCTGATGGAATTTATGGCCAAGGGCTCGAAGATCGTCGTCCGTTGCAGATGAGCGTGCTGGCCTGTCCGGACCTCGTGCCGGCGTTGGCTTTTCTCGCCGCTCACCTAGAAGGTGTATCAGAACTTTCGGGGGTCGATGTCCTTCGTCACAAGGAGAGTGATCGTCTGGCCGCGGTGATGTCACTTCTCCAGCAGTGTGGAGTGGCGGTGGAGCATGATGAGAAAGAAGATGTCTTGAAGATTACCGGTGGGATTCAAGACGGCCCATGGGATTTGCAGGTGCCGGCCGATCATCGGCTTGTTATGACCGCCGCTCTATTTTTACGTGCCCACAACGGCGGAAGACTTCCCCACCCAGATGCGGTGAGGAAGTCTTTTCCGAATTTCTTTGCGATGTTTAGCTAGATCCTAGTAGTGGATGTAGACGATCGTGCCCCAGCTATCGACGTCGGCTTTTGCACCGAGGATACCCAAGTCACGCTCAACAGAGTGAGTCTTCACGGTATTGTTAGAGATGCGCACGCGGCCTCCGCCTTCGTTCACAGTTGCGAACTCGCCCTGCTCAATCCCGCGACCGGTCAACATAGTTTCGAGACGGACTTTGAGAGAGATATCAACTTCTGAATCGTTCGGACGACCTTGCGCGCGAGCGAAGTCTGGACCTTGCAAGCGAACACAGCCACCTGAGGCACGCTTACCAAGACTCCCTTGGTGAGCCGCATCGTTTGGAGTGGCGTGAAGGGCGATACCTCTGAAGAGGAATACAGCGTTAGGCATCTGTGAACCTTCCCAAGTACCAGACACGTATGAGCGGTACATTTTGTAGGGACGGAAGTAACCAGCTGGAGTGGTGGCGCAGTAAGTTTTGCTAGAAGCTTTAACGGTCTCTTCTTTACCTGTTGAGACGCTCACTTCTAAAACTTTTTCCAAGTTGCCGGCGAGCAATGTGTAGATCTTCATTGTTTGGCCAGCAGCGTTTCTTTTAACGACGTCAAATTTCTTAGTAGCGGTGTTGTACTTGAAGTACTCACGTGGGCTTTTGTTAACAGCGATGAAGCGTGGTTCTGGGTTGCTCACACCAGCGTTCAACAAACGAACCTGCTCAGCTTGCAAGGCAGCTAAGATTTGGTCTTCAGACAATTCGAAGAGGTTCATTTTACGACCGCACATTTCGCCTTTGTTCTTATCAAGAACAAGGTTGTTCAATTGATCAGCAGTAGGAGCGTCCATCTCAGCAACGCGACCTGATGCTGAAACCAAACTGTTCAATGAGTTGAAGCTGAAAGACTTCGCCGCTTGTTCAGCATCGAGCTCTCTCATCTCGTCCATCGACAACGCACCTTCGGCCAGCATCTCTTGAGCGTTGATTGAATCAGTGCTTGCGGCAAATGCGCTGAAAGACATGAGGGCCAAAAGGCCAATCAGTGGTTTTTTCATGGGGATTATTCCTTAGTTATGGACTTATATTTAAACTTGTGCGCCGCAATATAACTCAGATCTGATAGAACACGAGGGGGGCATGAAATTATTTCTGTTCTCAAGGAGTTCCCATGGCCAAGTCGCTAGAAGAATACTGTGTCGCACACTCTATCCGTCCTTCAGCTCTGACCTTTGAGCTGGCTGACTACACCCGCAAGGCCATCCCCGGTAGCAATATGCTGATTGGAGAGCTTGAGGCATCGCTGTTGAGCTTCTTGATCCATACCATTGGTGCCAAGCGGGTGCTTGAGCTGGGCACGTTTACGGGCTACTCAGCGCTTTGCATGGCCGAGCAGTTACCCGCAGACGGCGAACTCATCACCATCGACGTCAATCCCGGCACCACGGCACTGGCCCAGAGCTACTGGGACAAAAGTCCTCACGGGAAAAAAATCCATGCCCGACTCGACGGTGGTGAAGTCGCTCTGGCCGCTTTGCAAGGTGAATTTGATTTGATCTTCGTGGACGCGGATAAGGTGAACTATCCCATGTATGTGACTTGGGCACGTGACCATCTCTCGGCCCGTGGTGTGATCGTGGTGGATAACACGCTTTGGAGTGGCAAAGTGCTCAGTGAAAATCCTGATCAGCACACCGCTAAGATCATGGAAGCGACTCGGATTGCGACGGGATGGGATGATTTTGTGGCGACCCTCTTACCGGTGCGTGATGGGATGTTGTTACTTAAGCGTAGAGCTAATTAAAGAAAGCCGATTCAACGGGGTAGACGCTCGTGCGGATATAACCGCGTGGACGTGCGACACTCGTTTGCCAGCGAGACAAGAAGCGATCTTGCCAAGCACGAGCTTCCGTCGTGGCCGTCGTGTGGTTGAGAAGCACAAACCGCGTCGGTTGAGCGCTCTCGATCCATCCGGCAATCGCCGAGCTATGTCTAAGCGTTCCCGTCTTTGCCGCGATGGATTCCTTCAGGTTCAAATCATTCAAAAAACGATCGCGGTAGGAACCGAAATCAGTTCCCACGCCGACGATGTCGTTGATCTCAAGATTTAGAGCGAGGATTTTTTCCTCGAGTTTTTTCAACATGGTCAAAATGGCATTGCAGGTGGCGGTGTTATCAACACGTGAAGGGGCCAACACGGGCAAGCCCGATCCGGTATAGAACTTGTAATCTTTCGCTGCAATCCCCAGGGCCGCAAAGGTCGTTGCGGGATCTTTAACCCGTCGGGCCTGTTCCCATAAGAGATTCGCCACCATATTCTTCGACATGATGTTCATCGCTTTCAAGATAGTGGAGATGGGACGGGAGGTGTGAGTTTGAACTTTCACACCCGCGACGTTCGACAGAGGATTGCTGTGCGCCGGAGCGATCTTCACCGTAGCGATACCGGCCGTGGGAAGTGCGACGGTGATTCCCTCTTCTTTCTGGAAAGCCAAGATCGCGTCGCGACGAAGTTTTGCCGTCGCAGTGAGAGCACCACTGGGCGTGAAGTAACGAGACAGGGCTGCCTGAACGAGTGCGAAGCTCGCCGGTGTGTGCTGAGTCTGGGCGGTATCAGTGAAAACGAAAGCGCCATCAAACGTGAGTTCTGTGATGCGGGTGATTCCCTGTTCCTTGAGTGCGCCGATCAAGGCGAAGATTTTTTCTTCCTCAAACCAGGGGTCCATGCCGCCAGCGATGTGTACGCGCGTGCCGAGTGTATAAACCGTGGTGGTCCAGGTTTTCTCAGCGCCGAAGGCCTCGAGTGCGAGCAGAGTCGTAAAGAGTTTCGTGACAGATGCTAAACGTTGAGGCGAGTCGCCACGGTAGGCGCCGGTTGCTCCGGTAGAGTCTTGCCAGCAGAATGCCTGCTCATTGAGTGCGCCAAGAATCCGAGCAGGATAATGCGCACGAAAAATCGCTACAGGGTCTTGCGCCCATGCCGTAGCTGAGAAAATGAGGAGAATGAAAAGCAGTCTCATGGGCAGGGATTATGGCCCAAAATGTCAGGAAGAAGGGCGGGGCATGTAAGGGTTACATGCCCCGGTAGAACTAGAATTTAGCTACTAAACTGGTGGTGGTGATGTAGTCGTAGTGCTTGAGAGCAGGATTTGCTGGCAAGTGATCGTAAAGACCTTTGTAAGCGACCTTAAGAGAGAACATCGAAGTCATGATCGCTGTTACAGAAGCTTCGCCGGTCATCATCCAGTCAGTACCATTTGAGAAGTTAGGTAGGTACTCAAGCCAGATTCCCCATTGGAGAGTCTCAGAATACTTCTTATTCCATTCTGTGTAAGTACGAGCTTTGTGCTGGTAGATATTGTCTGAAGAGTAGCGATCTTCCACAGTGTAGCGATAAGCAAGTTCGAAGAACCAATTTTGTGCATCTGATTTAATTGCTGAGTACTTTGCGCCCAAGTCTGAGTTGTAACGAGCTTTCACATCTTGGAAGCGGTTACCTTCAATTGTCTCAGCGAGAGTAGCAGACCACTTTTGAGACAGGCCTTGCTCGTACTTGGTATTCACATCCCAGTTGCGAGCTGAAAGTGAGTTGTTCGCTTCACCGTAAGTGTAGTGACCTCCGAAGAGAATAGAGTTCTTAGTGAAGTCGTATTTATTTTTAGTAATACCGTTGTAGGCCTGAAGTTCTGAGTTACCGCCGGTGTTAACTACTGAGAGTTCAGATTCGTGAGAGAGTTTTGCCCAGGCAGGGAGCGCGAACATAGCAACGAGGATCAGCAGCAGCTTCATCAATGGCCTCCAGAGTGTTAAAAAGTGGGGCTAAGATAAGCGAGCGAGACAAGATTGTTAAGCGCCAAGAGCTTTTCTAAGTATCGATAATCCTAGATATTCTGGTAAGATCGTTCCATGGCCAAGATTCAAATCCGCTTTAACACGAAATATCTTGAAGGCACACGCCCTGAACTCAAGTGGCGCGTGCTGGTTGATGGCGAAGAGTTCTTAGCAAGCGTAGTTCATGTGCATGTGAGTTGCACAACCACAGAAGATATCATCGCTACCGGTGAAACTAAGTGGCACATCACTTGTCATGGTCGGGTTGAATGGAAAGCCGATGAGGCCCATATCGTTGAGTGAGTTGGTTTAACTCACGACATCCTTCAGTTTTATGAGATTTCGCGTTTTGCTGTGAACCAGTAGTATGGATCTATGGGGAGTAGCTTCCTCTCAGTACGAGAGGCTTTGTGACGACAGCGCCGAGGTAAAACTCCGGCACAAAGTTAATTAGCAAGACCATAGCTAACTCAACGAGGAGATACCTATGAAAACTGCTTTGATTCTTTTAGTTCTTTCTTTGATGGCCGTATCATGTTCGAGCGTCCAGAAAGATTCTGATCGCGGCAGTGAGTTTCCACGCTTTCCGGCAAACCAAGCTCGATAAGCAATGGGCCACCTACGGGTGGCTTTTTTATTAAATAACAGCTGGTTACGTTAATCCCCAGCAAAATACTCAGGATAACAGGCTTTCGGACCGATAAGACCACATGGTCCCAAAACTAAGATCTCTCACGAGTCTTATGACTTTCATGCTGATGCTGCCCGCTTATGGGCAGTACTGCCTTGATGATTCAAAATGCCGCTCCCAATTACTGCGAGTGGAATTCGACGCCAATGCCCTGGGACCTGGGAACGTTCAGCAGCTCATGCCGGCGCTGCAGTCATTGTCTCAGTCCTCCCTGCTGCAGAATGCGCTGAAGCGCGGCTTCGATCTCCAGCCATTGTCGTTCCCCCACAGCATTGAAACCTGTGCGCGAGAAAAAGCGGAGGGCGATGCGAACTTCCAAAACATCGACTGCAATTCGAAGACACTTTGCTCTCAGCCGAACCTGAAGCCGGTGGTGCGCGAGCAGATCTGCTTCAAGCTCCCGTGCCCCATCCTTGAGGGGACCTTGCAAGTGGGGGCGTGCGCGAGCGTGCAGGACATCTATCCTACGATGATCTCTTTCCCGGGCCAACTCGAAATCCAGACCATCAAGCTCACTCCGACGAGTGTAAATGTCGTCGGGCCGCGCGCACGATTGTGCTTCCGCGTGGACGAGTTGCAACTCCACATGAGCGCGCAGCTGGCGCTCGACACGGCCAACACGCAACTTCCCGACAGCAGCATCCAGATCGCGAACATCAATCCGCGGCTCGATCAGCCTCACGAAGCCTGCGTGTCGGCCCGGGTGGATCTCACGAGTGCGAATCCCATTACGGACATCCAGGTTGAGAATCCCGCTGGCCCGTTCATCTCTGATCAAATGGTCCGCGAAGCGTCCCAGGGATTGCGGGTTACAGGACTGAGTGGGTATCCAGCAGAATCATTGCAGGCGATTCAGAGTGAAGTTGTGCCTGCGCTCTTTCATCCGTTGCGGGCCTCCATCGAAGACGGAATTCAGAAGAGTCTCGCGGAGACTTTCCAGAAAGAACTTGAAAAAGTCATTCGACCGCTGACCGCGGCCACCGCTGGTCAGTCGTTGTACGTGAATAGCCAGGGGTTCATGAGCGAACTGGGCCTGGCGAACCTCGAGGTGCACAACCAGATGTCGCGCGTCGAGTGTGCGGCGCTGAGAGGCGCCCGCCGTCCAATTCCGCCATCGCATGCGTGCATCGGCTTGCCGGAGTTCGGTGACGAAACGATCACCACAGACTTCGACAGTCCGGTCATCAACGAACTCATGAATCTCCAGTGGAAGATGCAGGGGAAGAACATCACCTCGGAGTCGCTGAAGCAGCGCTTGGTCGCACTCAAGGACGTGCTCCGTCAGCAGGTGGATGAGTTCCCCCCTCAGCCGAACGATTCACCGTCGGTCGTCGCCATGCACCTCGAGGGCCACCAGGACATGATCCAGAGCTACCTCAGCGAATACGTCGATCCGTTGATCGGACAAATCAGCACAGCGCAACTGGAAGGTCAGCTGTACAACTTCATCGAGATTCAAAACCAACTACAGCGTGGCCAATCTGCGAACGTGGGCATGAGTCTGCCCGAGATCTGCAGCGAGACCAACCCGTCGCCTCACGCCGGCCGAGAAATTCCCAATTGCCCCGTCCAGGCCTACGTCGACCTAAACGAATTCAACAAAGTTCTCGAACGCATGTGGGAGACAGGGAACATCTGCCAGACAGGCCGTGGCAAGTTTATTCCGCGCTTGAATAGCGCCGGTCAACCGATGCAAAGCACAGAGGGTAAACCGCTGGGCACGGGCTGCTACATGGAAATGAGTGGGATGGGGTGCTACCTCAAGTCCGCTCCGCAGATTCGCTTCGATGCCGCGACCCGGAAGTACAAGGTTCCGTTGCAGCTAGAGAAATGTTTCTATCCGGGAGTTCCATTTTTATTTATGAACACCGGCATCGGGCGTTTCGGCGCCGACTTCAACATCGACTTCGCCTTTCAGCCGAAGGCGTGCCACAACGGCGACTTCTGCATGGAATCGCCTGACGTGAACTGGTCGGTCGTGCCGGGCTCCGGAAGCCAAGGGCTGGGCGACGATAGCTGGCTCCAATCAATCATCACAGGTGAGATTGGGAAAGCGTTGAACAACACACTTGGAAATACGATTCGCATTCCGTTGGCTTCAGGTGCTGGCGCATTAACGAATGTACCGTTGCAGGCCGAAGGGCGGGTAGATAGTGGTCCAGGGTTCTTTGGGGCATGCCTTGAAGTTCAAGAAGAAGGTACTCCATGAAGATGTATATCCTTTCCGCGTTGTTGCTTTCGCTAGGGCAGGCTGCTCAAGCCCGAACCGTCCAATGTGCCGAAGGCGATGCGCGCTGTCGCTCTCAGCTGATGCGTCTTGATGTCTCCAACGAAACTTTAAATCAGGCCCTTGCTTCGACTCAACAGCTCGAAGATTTGGCCCTCCCTGCGATTGATAAATTCTTGCAGTCAGAAGCTTTCAAGGAGAGCTTCATCACGGATTACCCCATGGACTCCATGGGCTTTCCATTCAATACCGAACGCTGCTTGAGCGAGCAAAATGACGGAGATCCGAACTTCCTCGGCTTGGATTGTGCTAATCCGTTGCTGTGCTCGGATGCCTCTGTGAGTGAAGCTGCGAAAAAAGAAGTTTGTTTGAACGTGCCTTGTTCGCTCTTGATGGGGAACCAAATGAATCAATGCCCACCCAACGGTGAGGCACGGCCGACGATGGTGCACTTTCCAGAGCCGGTGGGAGTGAGGAAATTGGCGTTGAGTCCAGCGAGTATTACTGCCGAGGGTAGAACGTTAAAAGTTTGCTTCAACATCACGCAGATGGAAATCACCACCGCCGTAGAAATGGAGTTTCAGCAAAGATCACAATTGACCTACAAGAATTTAGGAATGCGCAATCTCAAGGTTAATCTCGATGGGCCAAGACAGATCTGCATGAGTGCGACGGTTGATATGAATGCAGCCAATCCGGTCTCGGGGATCAAAATTGAGAACATCGGTGGGGACTTCGTTTCAAACGTCATGGTTGATCGCGCCCTGGCGCAAGCGCAGGTCTATGGGCTTGATGGCTATTCAGCAACGACCGTCGGAATCTTGCAAACGACGGCCCTTCCTCCCATCGTTCGCCACTTACGTCCGACGGTGGAAGCTGCCGTAAGAGAATCTTTGGCAGAGGTATTTCAAGAGCAAATTGGAGTCCTGATAAATTCTCTCAGAAGCGGCTCTGCGCCAGCGACCATGGCGACACCGAGTGACTCATTCGTTTCTGAGCTGGGCGTTGGGAACTTGAGTGTATCGAAGTATGTTGACCTCATGGACTGCGCAGTAAAAAAACAGAACGGGACACCCATCCCTGCCGACCATAAGTGTTTGAATCAGATCTATCCTTTCGAGAATGATAATCTGCGGTTACAAGACATCCCGAAACCCGCCAAGGCAGCCCAGTACTTGCGTGAGCAAATGAACTTGTACGAACACGTGACTTCGGAAAAACTACACCAACAGATCCTCGGATTCGAAGCGACGATGACCACACCCAGTCTCGCGCAACTTTATCGGACTCAGCTTAGACCGTTGGCCGATATGATTCCTGCGAATCAGCTTCGCTCAAACTTGCTCAACAACGTCGAGCTTATGACGAACTTGGGTGGCCGTCTTAATAGTAGCTTCGGAGTGAGTCTGCCGGAGATTTGTGATCTGAATAATCCTTCTCCGCATGCGGGGCGATCAATGCCGAACTGCCCGGTGCAGGCCTACGTCGATCTTGATGAGATGAATCGTTTACTCACTTCGATGTATCAGACGGGACGTCTGTGTCACCGTGGTCGTGGCGACTACGTTCCTCAACTGACGGCGAATGGCCAGCAGCGCTACGCGGACAATGGTGCTCCGTTGGGTGAAGGTTGTAAATTCTTGGTCGAAGGTGAAGAAAATGGCATGAGTTGCTACCTCAATGGTGCCCCGCAATTGCGTTATGACCCTGCGACCCAAGGTTACAAGTTACAAATGAACACCAAGGCCTGTTTCCGTGACGCTGTCTTCTTAGGCCAAGGCAAAATTGGTGGCGACATCAACTTCGACATCTCCTTTAATCCCAAGGTCTGTGATGGAACCGACTTCTGCCTTGAAGATGGAGAAGCCCAGTGGAATGTGGTGGAAGGAACTGCTCGGTATGCTCTCAGAGAAAGCAGCTGGTTCAACGGCATCGTTCGCAACACGATCGATGACAAATTGAACGAACTTTTGGGGCAGACGATTCGTTTACCGCTGTTCTCGAACGAAGGACCCATGTCCAAGGTCCCGATGCAAGCCGAAGGAAGAGTCGACAAGGGGCCCGGGTACTTTGGTGCTTGCTTCAAGCTAAAGGACTAATGTGAAGAAAGAGTTGTCGTAGGGTAGAGTTTCATTCACAAAGAGAGTTTTGACTTCTCTCGGTTGTCCGCCAGGTCTAGCCTGAAAGATGACAACCGAGGAGGTTTATATGTCTCTTGCAGCTTTATTTCTGGCAACGGCCCTTGCGTCGGTGGATGTTCCCACGCAAGACGGAAGTGAAATTCCTGCGCAAGGAACTGCAGAGGGAGCTTTGACCTCCTGCTCTGACGAGCTAAGCCCCATGGGTCGCTCAATCAGTGGTAGGCCGTGCACTGAATGGAGAAAAAACAAGCCGGTCGCGATTCCTCCAGCGCCTGCAGGTTCCATGCAAAAGCCTGGTGGCTGGATGCCGAGCGATACGCCAGGAAGTAGTCCCTAGTCGATGCTGATCACGGCGACCTGATAAGGCCACTTGAGTGCCGGCTGCGATGATACGGGCGTCCTGGTCGTAAAGTTGCTCCAAACCAAATAAAGCGGGGCAGGATCAATCTTGTGACCATTTTTATCAATGAACGTGAAGCCCTTGGTTCCCGACTCCGCAAATGCCAAATGCCCTTTTCTTCCTTGAGCGGCTTTGATCATTTCGCTGACAATAGCATTCTGACTTGAACCATCAGCGGTGATGAAAGTGATCTTCTTTTGAGTGCGCCAGCTTTTGCCATAAACAGAGTCGAGCAACGCAAACAAGTCATAGCCTTGATAAGTCCGCTGGTAGCCTCTGTCGGGGTTATAAAGCGTGACATCACTGGAACTCAGTCGGGAGATGCTACCCGCTTTGAGGGAGTCGATTGAGACGGAGAGGAGGTCTTTGTTTTTAAGCTTGAAAAGAAGCTGGTTCGCGTGGGCCGAAAAACTTAGGAGAAGTGCCAAAGCGAGGAAGGCTTTCATAGGACATCCTTAGGTTTTGCGATCTTCCTATTATCCTATGAAATGGTCTGGGAATTCATAAAATTTAGGCCCGGAAGTACCTGATCTTGCTGGCATTGAATTAAGCCATCACCGTGTTGACACGTTCACATCGACGAAGAAGAATGTCGGCATCATATTGAGGTGCTTCTATGTTGGCTTTCTTTGTCGCCATGTTTTCCGCTCTCACTGTATCTGCCCAGCCCATTCTCGAGAATGGCATTCACGAAGCACCTTGCAAATATCCGATCCCTGAAGAGATTGTGGTGAAGCAAGACTTCGGTCGCTTTTGTAAGTACGAAGCGCTCAACGCAGCTTTGCCTCCGGCCACGGCGAACCGGGTGGTGTATTTTGGTGATTCCATTACGGAAGGTTGGCTCAAAGGCATCGTGGGAATCAACAGCGCGGACGTGCTCAATCGCGGCGTCGGCGGTCAGACCACAGCCCAAATGTTAGTGCGCTTTCGCGCCGACGTATTGAATCTTAATCCGAAAATTGTTCACCTCATGGCCGGCACCAACGATATCGCTGGTAACACAGGCCCCACATCCATCAATCGAATCAAAGAAGCCATCATGTCGATGGTGGAGCAAGCGCGGGCCCGGAAGATCCGCGTGATCTTAGCGAGCATTCCACCGGCGAAAACATTCGGTTGGAACACGCGCGTGAATCCCGTTCCCCATATTCGCACGATGAACAAGTGGATTGCGGAGTACGCTTTGAGAGAAGGTCTCACGTATGTGGATTACTACTCAGCTCTCGCAGATTGGGACGGGGCCTTCAATCGCAGTCTGACGTTTGATGGGGTTCATCCGAATGCTGAGGGATATGCCGTGATGGGTAATCTGGCGGCGGATGCGATGAGACGGGCGAATCAGTAAACCTAAGAGTCTTCCAAGAAATTCTCAATCAAAATTTCTTCTTCCAGCAATTTATCATTTTGGTGCTTGGTCCTCTTGGCCAGATTTCCCTTCCTGTCGTAGAAACTGCTCTCGCCGTCCAGTGCTCCATAGTCGTTGTAGCTCTTAGAACTTTTGAGTGTGCCGTCCTCGTAATAGTGGGTCACCGGACCGACAGCAACATTCCACGACCAGTCATTTTGACTAGAAGTAAAAACACCGGTCATGCGGACCTGGCCGTTATCGTAATATTCGGTACGTCGCGAAAAGTGTCGGCCATTCTTTTCGAATAGTTCAGCTTCGACTTTTATTTTTCTGTTCGACATAGATGGTAACTTTACACCGACCAAGGAGGTTTAAATGGTGGGGCCAAGAGGACTTGAACCTGTAACCGACCGGTTATGAGCCGGTAGCTCTAACCAATTGAGCTATGGCCCCACGAAGGCTACACTGTACCCCATGGGAACAGTTTTCACCAAGTACTCGGCCAATGGAAATCACTTCATTCTGCTCGACCATATGCAGAATGGGACGACTCCGACCCCTCAAGAGATTAAAAGCCTGTGTGACACGGCGTTCGGTGTCGGCGCTGATGGTGTGGCCGAGATCACACGCGGGACTGATTTCGATTTCCGCTTCCGCCTTTGGAATGCTGACGGTGGGGAAGCTGAGATGTGCGGCAACGCCGCTCGAGCCGCTGCCTGGCATTTTATGAAAGAGCATGGCGGTAAATCAGAAGTAAAGTTTAAAACCATGAACGGTGTCTACCGCGCTCGTAGTGAAGAGGGGCGTCTGTGGATCGAGATGAGCGAGCAGCGCCAAGATGTGAATCTTCCGCCGGATCTTTTTAATTCTTACTCGCGCTGGTACTACGTCAATACCGGTGTTCCCCATCTTGTGCTCGAAGTCCCGGATGTTGAAAAAATAGATTTCATGGGTGAAGCTCCCCGGCTTCGTCATCACCGCGTGTTTCCCCGCGGCACCAACGTCGATTTCATTTCGGTCGCTGATCCTGCGCAACCCACTGTGCAGTTACGTGTGTTCGAACGTGGGGTTGAAGGTGAAACATGGTCATGCGGTACAGGGGTCGCTGCAGTCGCCTGGGCCTGTCGCGCGTTCCACGGTTGGAGTGGTGACATGAGAGTCATCACCAAGGGCGGCGAGCATCGTGTGCGCATCGATGAAAGCGGGATGCTTTGGTACAGCGGAGACATCCGTCTTGTTTTCACCGGTATACTGACTTAGAGAACCTAGATCGGGTAAAGACTATTTAGATACGATTGCTGATACCAACCCTTGATTTCATCGAGATTGCTAAACGCGAGTTGCTTGTCCCGAAGGTTTTCTTTGGGAGGGTATCCGACGTTTTGCCAGTCGAAGTCTTCGCAGAATCCCAAAGAACGCATGTAGTCCGAACCTTTCTCGAGTAGCAGCTCGAAGATGATTTCGACGCTTTGGGGATGCGCATTCCTCATGCGCCGATAGCGACTCAGGTAACTTCCGAAGGCAACGAAGAGCTTAGATGAAGCCTGTATCGAGCCGGCCTCCCACTTTATCCCATCCTGTGGATAGAACTGGTGGGTTGTCATTGAGATGAGAAAACTCAGTAAGTGTTCCCAGAGATTTTCCCGTCGACAAAAGATGACATTATTTTTTGCGAAGAGGTCGATCATGTCTTGGCTTGAAAGCTGTGGTTCAAGAAGTTTTAAAAAACAGTTCCTGCTTGTTTTTTCGAGCCAAGCTAACCGCTCCAGCTCAATTTTTTTTACTTCGGCTAGTGCTAAACTGTATTGATAAGTGTTCTCTCGCCAGTTCGCCAAATCGACGGAAATGTGATCCTGCTGAAAGCTTGCCGCCAGATTAACGTTGAAGAGTTCGGAAAGAGCTGAATGACCGTAGTATGTTTCGAGGTACGAACCGACGGCCTTCTCCACATAGGTGCTTCCTGAGCGAGGCACCGAGTAAAGGATAGCAATACGACTCGTAGGATTCATGGCCCGAAGTTGTAACGGATGTTGAGCGAGTTGGTCGTTACCACACGTGGCAAGCTGTTGAGGCGATGCAATTGAGCATCATCCAACCACTGGTACTCGTAATCCACGAAGAGCTTCCCCACCAGACGCCAACTTGCGGTCAGCCTTTCTTGGGAGAGGTTATCAGAGAAATCAATGCCCCACGTTTCGATATCCTGGGCCGGGCGCCAACGGAAATCGCTGGTGATCATGAAGTCCGGGGTGATTTCAAAGTGCATGAAGACGCGGAAGGCATGGCGGATGGACTTCTCCTCCAGTTCGTTGCGTTCGTCGTTATCGTCGAGACCTTCGTGTGTGCGCGTGTCGTAGGTGGGCGCATAGGACATGTAGAAATTCTTAAGGGTTTTTCCTTCGCTGAAGTGCTTGGTGAAGCCGATTGGAGCGATGAGAAATTGACTCTTGGGTGTTGAGAAGCGGCCATAGCGTGCCTGACGGAATGTGATGTCGGTGTAACCGTCCCAGGTGGGACTGAGCTCTTTAACGGTGAAGGTGGCATTGGCTTCGGTGCCTTCGTTCACAACTTTTTCGCCGGTCTTGCCTTCTTTCGCACGCATGATTGTGCGATCGATACCTGTGCCTAGAATGTACTTCGTTCCCTCATTGGCGAGCTTGCCACCGAACCGCATATTCTCGACGCTACTTTCGCCACCTTTCTGCAAACTCCAGGGAGAGGCGTAGATCGTACCTTTGAGAACTTTGAAATCGCGGCGAAGTTTTTCAGGATCGTAGTTGCGCTCAATGATTTGATCTGTGAACGTCCTCGGTGCGAGGTTTTTTTCATCGTCTTTGAGATCTAACGGCAAATCACTCTTCGCTACTTCGGCCGGAGCCTTCTGCGGGTCTTTCAAGAAGTCATCATTGAACTCAGGAACAATTTTTTCGTGATTGATCTTCTGCCAATTCTCAACGGACTTCGGAGCTTCAGAAGCATCAATTCCAATCAACGCATAGGTAATATCTTTGGAGATGAGCTGAGCTTCAACCACTCGATAGATGCGCCAGTGAGACGTGACCAGTCCGCTCTTCACACACAAGGCCCGTGCTGCGAAACCATCGTACGTACGCAGCTTCGCGTGCGTGCCCACGGTCACATCGTCCTCAAGACCTCGGTTCATCACGATGACGTTGCCGGGATACATGGCGAGGATGCGAACGTTGTTAAGTCTTTCGTTGATGTCGAGGGCGAGTGCAGGGAGGGTAAGAAGCCATCCGAGACAGACCGCCATCCATGGCAGAGTGTTTTGTTTCATGCTTTAAGTTTAACCTGACTCTCGTC
>JAUKPS010139214.1:0-16142 GCA_032273165.1 Chlorellidium tetrabotrys
AGTATCTGGCCTTGGTTCCCGCAACGCTTGCGGGTCTTCTACCGGATACATACCTAATTGCAACTGCGGCTGATCTGGTTCCCAACAAGTTGGACATACTAAGATGTTAACCTGCTTGGTCTTAATTGTCAGCTTCTTTAGCTCTTTTAGCTTGTAGCGAAACCCACACCGATCACACTCGGCAATGGCTCTTTTGCCACTAGCAAACTTATTACCCATAGTTAAATAAACGCCTGACGGGGAACAAACCTATCAGAAGCCTTTTCTCTATCTTCGCCCGCCGCTAATTCCCAAGCTTCGTCATACATAAGCTTCAACGCTTGGACACGCATAGGGTCAACATCAGTGCGCTTAACCGCCAGCATATAAGCCAACCCAGCGGTCATGCAATTTAAAAAACGGAACGGTATGTCAACTACGTTAGTGCCATCACCAGCATCGAAAATCCTACGCATCCGCCAGTAGTAAAATATGTAATACGGGGTCTGCGCTGTACCTTGATCTGGTGCGGGCCATATATTAATTTGCGGGTTAGCAACCACCGCCGCTTCAGAGCCGCTTTTCTGGCCTGACTGTCTATTTACCCATACCTGAATCGGACGCCCTTGTGCCAGCTTGTTAGGGATAGTCGAGTATGTAGATACAGAAATACGGGTGATAGTAAGGTCAGTCTGGTTTGGGCCTTGTCCAGAATCCGTACGGATTACGTGTTCAATTAAATCAACAGTATCGACAGGCAGATCGTAGGTAGTGGTACCTTGAACCAGATTAATAGAACCCTGCTCAATAGTCCACAGGTTAACCCCACGGTTAGCCCACTCAGCCAGCATGAAGTTTAAGCTGCGACGAACAGTACGAAAATCATAACCCGTGCGCAATTCCAAGCCGCAACGCTCGAACGCTTCCTCAAATATTTCATTGAGGTTAGGATTAAAAGTATTCGTGTCTGTGGTGTAGGCCATTATTTCTTCCTTGCCGCAGCCATGTTATCAATCAGGTTTGGGTACGGACGTCCTGCCGCTTTAGCCCTAGCTTTTGCCGCTGACTTTTTATCTGACGACATCTTCTTAGGCTTACCTAATCCAGCAGGACGCGGCTTACTCCACACCTCTCCACCCTCTTTATACTGGGTGAAGTCGGTATCATCCCGACGCTTTTTTCTTTTAGCGTCTGGCATTTTGGAGGGGTTAATATCACCCATACCGCGTGACGGCATCATCCGCAAGCCCGTCCGCCTTTTTTCATGCCCATAGGAGCAGGTTTAGTCCTGCCCGCGCGGCTACCCATACTACCGCTTGAACCCATCATAGAACGCGCTGGGCCGCTCATACCGCCCGTAGAAGTTTTAGGTGCTGGACGCGCTGGGCCGGTCATACCACCTTTAGCCATTTTCTTAGTAGGCAAGTCATTGGAGTTGCCAGCCATCTTAATCATAGTGCCTTTGGTTTTGCCTTGAGTAGCAACACCGTCACGGCTAGGAGCAGCAGTTTTAACGCCGCCCATCTTAGAAGCGGTCATACCGCCTTTTGCGTATTTCATTTCCGACTCCTCATGTTTAATCATCGATTTAGGAGCGCCCTTCTTTTTCATGAAAGACACTTCTTTCTTAACCATAGCTTTTGACTCAGCCATACCGCCTCCTGATTTAGTAAACTCTTTACCCACACTTTGCGGCACACCGGCCTTTTTAGCAAACGCAGGGTTGTGAGCTACCGCCTGCATAAACCTTTCCTGCTTTTTAGATACTGCGGGCATTATTTATACCCTCTCATTATCCCACCGTATGCTGCCATGACAGGGGCTTGCATTGCTGCTATTTGGTTTTGCTTTTCAACCCCCGTGCCGCGTTGTGCTTCTATCTGCTGGGGCGATAACTGAAACGGTTGTTGTTGCGGCGGTACTTGGAACGGTTGTTGTTGATACATATTAGGGTACATCTCTTGTGCCGCCCTAAACTGCCCTTGCATAGCCGCTATCTGCCCCGGTGACATCTGGGGTTGCTGCGCACCCAAAATACCGTTCTGTCCACCGCTTGCATCAATCATAGTCGTTTGTGATTCTTGACTAGTTGGCGACTGATATATACCAGCAGGAGGGGGCATGTTCTGCCCTAGTAAATCGTACACCTGATTGTAAGTCTGCTGCTGGCGCATTTTAGCTAGAGTACCCATCTGAGTGCGCATCTCGGCAAGTCTAGCCTGTTCTTCTTGTTTGGCTTGTAATGCGGCTTGCTGCTGCGCCATCTGCTGGTCATACGCTTGTTGCTGAGCTTCAGCACGCTGCTGAGCTTCTTGTAAAGCTTGTTGTATTACTGGGGCTTGCTGTTCTTGCTGTTGTTTACCAAGAGCGCCTTGCCCTATGCCTGTTAACTTTTCTAATTCGGCTTTAGCTTTATCCCTAGCAGCAGCGTTTGCATCTGTTTTAGGCGCTCCCATATAACCGCCCTGTATTTTCTCGGGTAGGTTAGCTTGTTTCTGTAACGCGTCGTACTGCGCTTGCTGGGCTGGAGTAAAGCCTTTGTCGTTAATCTGGTTGGCAGCACGCTCTTTAGCGGCTTTATCTTCCGCAGCTTTTTCCGCAGCAACGCGTTTGTTTTCTTCCGCTACACGCGTACCTTCTTCAGCAATCGACTTATTTATATTTTCGCTGGTACTTTTTTTAGACGTGTCTATCTCTTTTAGCTGATTAGCTATTTCCGCCATCTGATTGTCGTAGTCTTTTTTGTACTGCGCAATCTCGTTATTACGGTTAGTTAAGTCGTTTTTCTTGTTATTAGCGTTATCGTTCTTTGAGTTAACCCAATCGCTATTTATAGTCTTGAGTGTTTCCGCACGATCTTGCTTTAAACGATTTAACTCTTCATTAGCGCCACTTCTCCACTCGTTTAGCTCACGTTCTTTATTCTTTTTTTCTTCTTTGTCTTTAGTGGAGTTAATGTCGCGCTGACGCGCTGCCGCTTCGTCATTTATGTCTTTTTGTTTTTGCTTTACTTCCCTGTCGGTATCTTTATTGTGGTCAGCAATTCTTTTATTAAACTCAGCATTAATGTTTGCTAAATCATTAGCATAATTTTTATTGGCTTCGTCGATGTCTTTTTTACGGTCAGCATTCCACTGGTTAAATTCTTTTAACCTATTTGATTTGCTAGAATTCAGCTCTTTGATTTTGTTTTCAAAATCGGCAAGCTGATCCTTAAGCTGCTGTTTAAGTTCGTCGACCGAAGCCATTCTTATGCCCTTGTTTTACCGCGAATAGCGCAGCCATCAGCGCGAGCTGAAGCGGAACCACCTTTAGCCCTTCTTACTGGCGCTGGTGGAGGCGGAGATGGCATCTCACCTGTCACGTATTTAGATGTTTCTTTATGCGCCTTTTGCGTCATAGCATCCATCTGCTTGTACAGCATATCTAACTCAGGAACGCTTTCGCCTTTTTCCCTGCGCGCTTCTAGTTCGCGTATACGGGCTTCCATTTTTGCGAGATTGTCAGCCATTAATATATCTTCCCTCTAGTTTTACCGCGAGCAGCAATACCATCTGCGCGGGATGAAGCGGAACTACTTTTAACCTGTCCGCCTTTTTTCATGTCTTTTTCCCCAGACGACTTGCGGTCGCGCATCATACGTTTTGGGTCTAAATCACTGCCGAGTGTCATTGAATAAGGGTCAGACATTTTAGGCCCCGGCATTTTACCTGTGGAACTACTTGATTTAGCTTTAGGGCCTTCTTTTTTAGCTGCTCTAGCTGCTTTTTTCTCGGCTTTATCAGCCTCTGCTTTAGCTGCTTCAGCTCTTTCTTTAAAGGTTCTTTGCTTCTCTGTTTCTTCAGCGCGTAGATTAGCTTTATTAGCACTTTTAAAAATTTTATAAGCTTCGTCATCCGTCATAGGAAGCCCTGAGTTTCCACTCTTATACTCCGGCGAAGTGTTTTTAAAACCACGAACATTTTTTTCAAGCATTCGTGCGCCGGGGCCACTAACTTTAGAATCGTCGTCTTTTTTGTTTTTGTAGTCGTCAAGCATCTTCTGATACTTAGCATTAGTCTCTTTGTATGTCTTATAACGATCATCCGCAGAAGAACTTTTTTTCTCTTTATCTTTTTTGTCTTGTAAGTTTTGAGTAAAAGAAAACGGCTTATCACTGTAAACAGTTTTTGCGCCCGAGGTGTCTTTTACAGTCTTATCAATTATTTTATCGGTAGAGTTGTCGTCTTTTTGTTTAAACGCCACGCTCTTATTCTTCTTCATTTGAGCGGCGGCTTCTTCTTCCATACGCTTACCACGTTCGCCTTCAGCATCTTCTTCGGCTTTTGATACAGGCTTTAACGGCTTTGCATCTTTAGGATAAGGTTTAGATTTACGTTCTTCGTTTGGCTTGTACTGGCTCTCAGCAGCTTTTGAAGCGCCGGAACCTGTCTTAGTGCTGCTAGACGGCCTACCACCGCTAGTTTTAGGCGAAGTTTTCTCTACTTTAGAAGACGCGTCGTCTTCGCTTACAGTAGTTGTACCTTTGTTGGTACTGTAGTCAGAAAATTTACGGCGAGGCGCTTCTGTATCGTCAGATTTAGTTTTGCTGCCAATCTGTTCTTGAATAGTGCGAGCGCGACGACCAGCGCCACCTACAGACTCTAACTCATCAAACTTAGACGTGTCTTCTTTCTTGCCGCCAAACAAACCCGCCAGCTTTTCTTTAGCCTCGTCAAACGTATATTCTTTTGTTTTGGGTAAATAACGCGAATACGATCTATCCGCTACGATTTCGTCATCGCTGCGGGTTTTTACATTACCGCCTTCATCAAAACGTCTACGTTTCATGGTTTGTCCTTAAAGAGTTTGATCGCTGCCTTGACAGTATCAGTCTCAAAAATGCGGATACTCAACCATACTATAGTAAGCAAGCCGCCAACTAGAGCAACAATAGGGGGGAACCATGACATGAAGCCACTCACCCCAACAACGACAGCCGCGCCGTCAGTCATTACTTTGATATCGTGGTTGTCCATGTCAACACTTCCATGCTCTAAGAGATTTATTAATACGACTGTTCGGGTCGTTTGCTGTCTTCGGTGAAGTTAGTTTTTTCTTCATACCTGACATTCGGGCACAGAAGGAGTCCTTGCGGGAGCCGCCTTCCGGTTGGGGGGCTTTCAACCCCGGTTTCCCGGGGTTTGCCTTGTTGTAAGAGGCTCGCCCTTTGGCGTTCAAACCGCCCTTGTCGGACTTGCCTTCCTTGCGCTGCCATGCTGGTGTCTTAGCCATAGAACACCGTAATACTTGCATTAGCTGGTAACACTACATAAAACCCATTATCAAAAAGCACGCCTTCACCGGGAATTAAAGTAGCAATAACAGCCGTATTAGTAGTAACGTGTAGTGTTAGCCTATTAGTGCCGGAGTTGGTCGTAGCGTTGTCAAAAAATTGAATCTCTCCGGCGGTACCGCCCGGAGCAACTTGATAGCCACGTACTCTAGTGCGATCAGCATAACCCACACCACTAGCATCTAAGTGAACCGCTTTTACGTCCGTTTGCATCATGGTGATGCCTCCTTATTAGACGTTCTGCTGACCGAACAACGGATCGACGACGAAGTAAGTGATGTAACCACCAACAGTACCAGAGCCAGCAGTGTCAATCGTTACAGTTAAATAGCTTAATTCGGCTACGGTAGCGAAAGTCAAACCACTAGTAATTGCACCAGTAGAAGCAACTGACAGGCCGTTAGCAACGAACGCGGCTGAAGCTGTACCGGAGTTCACGCCAAGCGTGTTCAGGTCAATAGAGCCACTACCTGCATCAGTGATGATGACAGACGTTACTACAGCGCCTGCTGGTAGAACTAAATAGGTGGTAAGTAGCGTTGAATCAACAGCGATTTTAGTAGGGGTAGCAACAGATGCGTCAGCGATATAAAAGTCCGCTGCCATCATGCCGGAACCGCAATACGACGTACGAGTTTGATCGCCGCCGCCAGAACGCCAAATACTCTGGGTGGTTGAAACTGCCATTTGATTTTCCTCACATGCGAGTTAAGTGCGACGATATGCATGTAACAGGCCGGGGCCATTCGTTCGCACCGGTTTCCCGGAATACTTCTTTATATCATAGAAAAAGGGGGCCGCAAAGCCCCCTTTTCTTTAAGCACCAGCCGAGCCGTACATGCCCAGTGGATCAGACCAACCGAACGAATAACGCTCACGAGCCTTGTAACGTACGTTACCGGTATCGAAGTCGCCGTCCATCGAGTTAGCCAAAGGCGAACGAACAAAGTGCTTCATGCCGTTTGGAACGTCAGTGGTCAGGAACCATGCGTTTGTGTCGGTCAAGAAGTGGTTGATCGTATAGCCTTCTGGGATCGAACCGTTGTTCTTCAATGCGTTGATGTCGTTATCGTTAGTGCCGACGCGGAGTTCGGTTTCCAACAAGCGAGTAGCAACGAACTGGAGAGCTGGTGGAACGATCAGCTTTTTAGGTTTAGCAGCGATCAACAGACCACGTTCATCCGTCCAAGCAGCGATTTGAATCACAGCGTTTTCCAACGAAGTTTCATTCAAGTCAGCGGCAGTTGTAGGGATGTTGCTGTTGAAACCACCAGAAACAAGCGGATGCGAAGCCGAGAACAGAGCCACATTGTCACCACCGGGGTAGGACGCAGAGAAGCCGTTGTTCAGGACGTTAGCAGCTTTAACTTGTTTAGTGTACGACATAGCACGAGCCAGAGCCTTGGTGTAACGAGCAGACAAGCTGTCGTACAAGTTATCTTCGATGGCCTCTTCGGTCAGCGAGAAACCCAAAGCGATGGTTTCGTGGTTGTATCGTGCTGTCCAAGCTTCTTGTGCATTGTCGTAACGAATTGCACTACCTTCGTTCTTAACAGGTGCAGCACTAAAGCCAGACAGTTTTGTTTCTTCTTCGAACGAACGCTCGGAAGTCTCAGTTTCGTAGATTTCCTTGTGTTCTTCGCCGTAGCGTGCGTACTCCATACCGAACAATGCGTTCAGGCCGGGGAGCAGCTCTTTCAGTAGTTGTGCGCGTGAAATAGCCATTTAAATGCTCCTTATACGCCGGTTGGGTTGAGGTACTGGTGTCCGCCTGTCATTACAGTTGTTACTGTAACTGGAGGGCCAGCGCTATATGTTGAAACCGCGTATGGTGCGTTGAATTTGCAAATAAACTCGCAGAAATTACCGGAGCTATTAGCAGTTTCAGTCACTACGTCAACGATGCGAATAGGCAACGAAGCTGTAGTTGTCGCACCAGCAGCACTATAAATAGCCACTCGTGAATCGCCAGACAAAGTCAAGCCAGTATTCTGAACTAGTTCAGCGTTAGAACCGACCATTGTTTGACCCAAGAAAGCTACTGTCAGACCGTTGCCGTCTTCGGTGTTACCCGCAGCCAGAACAGCTTTGAACAGAACATCAGGATCATCAGCGACGTATGCATAAATATCAGTAGCCGAAACGCCTGCGGGCCAGTATTGGCTCCAAGTTTTTTGGCTATTGGTTGGGTTTGTGTAAACGCAACCGAGGAAAATACCAACAGGCGTTGCTGTGGTTTCGCCAACGTCTTTCTCAACAGTACCGCCAGCTACAGTCTTAACTACGTCGCCGTAGAAAATGTTTGAGCCATAGCTATTAGTTACTTTGAGTAGACGAGTCGAACCGGCAAACACCTGACCACCGATCAAATTGATCGGACGTAGCCCATAGGGGGCAGCTACGGTTGGGTAGGGCGCAGTTTGTGCCATAATTAAACTCCAAAGTTAAAGTTATCCTTTACCAAACGACGTTTTAGACTGTCTCTCAGAAAATAGAGGCATCCTCGGGTCGTTCTCTCTCATGAAACTATTGTCGATTGCAAGGGTCTGCGCCTGAGTCTGGTTGTTGAAATAACTACTACGCTGGTCAACAAATTCCGAGGGAGTCTTACAAAGCAATAATCCACCGATCTCGATATTGTCCTTAAAGCGACTAGCCGGATCGATTAGCAGTTGAAATTTTGGTTGTTCCGATACTTTTACTGGTTCCCAACCTTCACGAAGCTTGCCTGACAAGTTACGGGGGTCGGCTTGGTTCAAAGTCGAAACACGAACCCACCTGTACGCAAAACCCGGCTCTTTATCCGGTTCTGGAAGCGTTTCCGCTGGTGCCCACTGCTTGGGGCGCTCCAACTGCGCACGGGTTTCTAATTCACGAGTTAGTCTGTTATCAGCCATTATCTGTTCTCCAATTTGAGGACTTCACGAGCATATTGCTCCGGTGTGAGTTTAAATTTCTTTGCCAACGCTGCTTGTGTCGCGGTCAATTTAATACTCTTAGGAGCCGTGCTACGCTTGGCTGACGCCACTACTACACTCGGCTTTTTTTGAGTTCTTTGTGACTCAACGGGCACTTCTATTTCTTCGTTAAAGACTTCTGGAAACCGCTTGCGGATTGTTTTGTCAATCGTCGCGTAATAATCATCAGTACCAATATATTCGGAGCCGTACTGTCGATACAGTTTCTGGTGTAAGCCTTTTGCTGCCTCGGTCATCTCTTCGTCCTTGTTGAACCAATTCGAGTTCCGACGCTGCCAATCTGTAAACTTAGGATCAGGTGCCGTGTTGTCAGCTTGTGATCTTTGCGGCAGTTTTACCTCATTTTCTGAGGTTTGTAAAGTGGGTTTAAAGTTTTTTGCACGATCCAACTTTAAAGTAGCCGCCGTTAAACTCTTTTGAGCTTGGACTAGCCTCTCAGAATCTCCAGTATCGTATGCCTCACGGTAGTCTTTCTCAGCCATACTAAGTTCAGTTTCGGCTGCTTCTTGTACAGTTGACATATAGGCTTGTTCCCCAGACATCAGGGTAGACTTAAGCCGCTGGTTATCCTCAAGAATAGACTGAGCTATCCGTAGAGCCTCATCTTGTTCACGTAGGGCTTTCTCTTTCTCCCGACGCTCATCGTGCCATGCCTTCTTATACTGCTTAAACTTAGTAACTACCTCGTCGGAATACTCACCGCCTTCTTCTGGTGTTTCCAAAGAGTTAATAATATCTACGGGTAATGGGTCTTTGCCACGATCCGCTGTAGGCGTATCGTCTTCAATTTCGACCTGTATATCGTCTTCAGACGAATCTACTTCATCTGGAAACTTGTATTCGTCTTTCTGAAAATTAGCCATGTGGCCTCCTATGCTCGTGAAATACCGCGTGGGTCTTGAACGACCGCCTCGACAGAATCATCATTAATAAGACGGAATTCCCGCCCATGAATCTTCAAACGAGTACCGCTGTTCGGGCGCGCGAGGACAAAATCCCCTTCTTTACACCACGGGCCTGACGTAAACCTGTCGCCTTTATAAGCTTCAGGGCCTATTTTCACGACAAAAAAGACCGTGCTAAGAACTTCTTCGTAGTGCATTGTTGAGCCAGCTTTCGCTAAGCCACTGTCATACGTGTCGTCAATTTCAGGTATGGCTACTAATATGTGGTAGCCCGAAGGTTCTGGCAGTTGTTTTGCCTTATCTTCTGCGTCCTGCGGAACTTCACCGCTTTCTGTAGCGATTACTATGTCAGTCATCGTCGTCTTGCTCCAATTTTTTAGCGAGGTGTTTAAGGTACATCTCTACAACAGCAAGACCTCGAAGCTCGCCGCATAGTCTTTGATACTCTGAATAATCTTTAGCAACCCCATCGCTAAGCGCTTGTTGTATTGGCTCGCGTCTTTCGTTTATGAATGTAAGGGTTACGCTAATGATTTTTGTGTCCATTATTTTTCCTTGTTAGGTTTCTCTTTCTCTTGCGGCTGAGCTTTTTCTTTCTGCCTAGCTTGCATAGAGTTTTGGTAAGAGTTATGGAAGTGTTGTTGATGGCTCTGTTTATTCTGCTGTTCGTGTCCAGCTTTTAACTTCACCAAATCCATGCCTTGACGGAAGCCTTCCATCTTTTCGTCTTTAGCGTCTCTACGTGTATCTGCTACATGTTTCATAGCCATATTCGCCCCTGCAATTTCTTTTTGGGCGTCAATACGTGCCATTTCAACCTGCATTTGTTTATCTTTAGCTGCCGCGTCCGCTTGATCTTTAGCGATCTTGCGTTGTACTTCAGCCTGTTTAATCTGCAACTCTTGCATTTGCATCTGAATAATTGGGTCTTGCATCTGCTGTTGAGCCTGTTGTTGTTGGGCTTGTTGCTGATGCTGTTGCAATAATTGCTGTGATGCTTGTGCTGCACGTTGAGCAATTTGTGTTTCCATATCTTCCGGTATGGTTTGCTCGTCTTCGTAATCAGGAATCTGTATCCCTATCTGTGCTTCAATTTGTTTTTTGTACTCGTAGCCCAAGTGTTCGTTTATATGAGCCATCATTGCTGCTTGCATCTGTGGTGCATTGGGGTTCTGTTGTAGTAGCCCCATAACTTTCGGGTCTTGCATAGCCATCTGATGTACTTGTATATGCGCTTCATGATCTTGGTACATAAACGCTTTAACAGGTTTGCCCTTTAGTATGTCCATGTTCTCTGTAACAGGGTCGCGTGGGCGCTGATCGTCTTGCATTGGTACCAATTTTGATGCGTTCTTAATGCCTAACACGTCAAGCATCTGACGATGTAACAATGGTAGGTCATACAACTGAGGAGCGCCAGCGGCTAGTTGCAATACAGCTTGATACTGCACAACCTTTTGCGCCATTGTTGAAGCGTTTGGATCAGATACTGGCAGTACATCTACTTGGTCATAATCAGACTGTTTAACTGCTGGGTCGCCATCTTCTGGCTCGTAGCTGTAATCTGGTGGCATGAAGTCACGAATAATTTCCTTTAACAGACGGAATTCTTCATGCATTGAGTAGTGGATACGCGCTTGAATAGCGCTCATCACTTTCAAAGTCCGCTCTAAAATAGCCAGAGTAGTCCCAACTGGGGACTCAGACGACATGTCGGATACTTTTAAGTTAGCTGAGTTGGCAAAATTACGGCCTTCTTCGATGATTTGATTCATCAACGCCGCTAGGACTTGTGAAGGTTCCTTATAGGGTAGGGGCAGGATGTTATCCCTAATGCTTCCACTCGGGACATCGACATCTCTAAATTCGCCCGGACTGATTGGGGTGTCATCTCCCTTAACTCGCAAGCCTCTAGATTTAAGCCCGCCCGGAAGGTTCGAGAGGGTTCCTGCATCAACCAATTGACGCAGAATGGATGTGCCTGACTTTGCAAAAGCTCCGATAAGATGAATGAGGCCGAAGTAGTAGAACCCGAAGCCCGGAATGTAGCCATAGTGTACGAAGTGATTGCGTTTAAGTTTTAGCTTGTCGTCAGGACGCCAATTACGTCTTATAGACAATACCTTTTGGGTGTTCTTTTCAATCGTAATGATGTACGGTAGCGCAATGCCTGTCTCTTCTCCATCCTCGTCAACATCTTCGTAGCCGGGTAGGTCGATATCGACGTGCATTTCAAGAATTCGATAGCGGTCATCCGACGTCGCCCTGAACCCAAGCTTTTCCGCAATCTTCTTTTCAATTTCTTCGATAGTGTTAACTGGGTCACCGAGGTCAATGTCCCTATAAAAGCCCGCGACTTGTAACTTTCGTAGTTCATTCTCTGTCTTCCTCATAACGTGTGTTACACGTTCTGCTGTTTTTAAACTAGACGCGCCATAAGGTACTACTACATCTTCTGCTGGAACAAATATAGACGTTTGCCGACCCATCGATGGATCGTAGTACACCTTTTTGAACGCATTACCTGACAGACCCAAGCCCCACAACATACGCTCATGTTCAGGACGATACTCAGGCATTTCTTCTGTTAAACGGAAGTTCATATCCTGCTGAACGCGTTCCGCTGCCTCTTTTTTCTCCGGTGTCTCTTTACCAATGATCTTCGTTTTGACAGGCCCCGCCGCTGGAAAAGTCTCCATAATTGTTTCGGATTGGAACTTAACAAGCGCCTCAGAGAGTAAGGGATGCGTAACACCGCAAGCGCCAGCCCAAGGTTCTGTTCGTTCTTCAAGCTTCATCCCCAGTAGATCAAGGCCGTCTACATATGTTTGTATCCAATCTTTACGGCTAGAGACGTCATCTTCATACGCATCAATTAACTCACCAGCCAAGAGAGACAACTCGTTCTCTGGCATGTATTCAGCTAAGTTATCTTCAAACTCGTCTTCTTCACCGTCTGGGTCTATTTCTATTTCTAAATCACCAGCTCTAAGCGTGACCAATTCTGGGTCTTCAATCTCAATCTCCAGATCAGGTTGATCTTCCATGATGCCCTGCGGGGCAGCATACAAACCTTTTTCAATGCTCATCTTTATTCCTCGTAGTATTTATATGCCCAGCACACGGCGGTATATCTAACTCCGCTTGTTACCGGTGTTACACGGTGTTCAGCTTTCGCATCGAACACAACTATGTCCCCCTTATTTTTAAGGAGGTTGTCGCTCTTGTCTTTAATCTGTAGCAGCCCACCTTCAAACTCTGAGGGGTCGTTCAATAGCATCACAAGTGACACTGCTCTAACCATACCGTTTTGTGGGGGTAGCACGTCGTTGTGCCACATGTAGTGTCCGCCTTCGCCGTATCTAATTACTTGAACCACGTCGAAGTTACATATAGAGCCTGTCCACTGCCCCTTCACGTTGCCGTCTACTAAATAGTTCTTACACACTGAACCAAACGGTGACATTAAGTCTTCCGACACAATACTTGCCCTGCGTAATACCTTAGTTACTTCCGCGCCTGTGTCTTTATATATTGTGGCGTCCTTCGCTACAGACCAATCTATTGAACCTCTAACGTAGTTACAAAACTCACGCGGCATCGCCTTCTCGTAGTACATACAGGTTAGCTGGCTCATATAGTCCTAGTAGTAAGCCGCAGTGCGGCGGCGTCTAAATAACTTAATCTCTTCTGGCTCGTCGCTCGGTAGCTTAATAAAGCCCCCTTGCCTAAAGCGAAGTAACGCTAGTGTTGTCGAGTCAACCAAGTCATCGTTCATACCCGACGGGAAGTCATTGCACTCCTCAACCACCTCTAACGCCCAACGCTTGTATGGTGCCCACACAATGCCCGAACGGAACAAGTCAGATACAGCGTTAACTCGACTGACCTTATCTTGCCCTTTACCCGGCGTGAACTCAGACACAGGTATGCCCATCCGCCTAAACTCTTGAAATAGCACTGACCCAGAAGACTTCTTCTCCACGATAAACGCGTCAGGTTGCCACTCTTTATATTCTTCTAATACTAACTCTTTTAGGTCGGGGTATTCTAGTCGTTTCTTAATACTATTTAATAGGATGATAGCGTGGTTTTTAGTCTCCTCGTTGTAGAAGACGCCCCATGTTGTCAACGCATTAAAGTCGGCTCGGTTGTTAGCTTCTTGTGCGGCATCTAATGCCATAATGATAAATTCGCAGTGCGGTGGGTCATCCTCTTCCCATACCTTCCACCACTCCTTCTTAATTAAGGCTCCTTCTTCCGACGTTGGCTCTTGCATGTACTGTGCATTCCAGTATCGAATATCCAGTGATGCCTTTTTCGCCAACAGCTCTTCAATCGACCAAAATTCGGGCCAGAGAGGTTGTTCTTCTTCGGTAATGGCGGGGAACTGCACGACTTCCCACTCGTCGACTCCCTCAACGCGTTCCATCTGCGTAACAATTTGTCCAGTAAGGTCAAGTTTGCTCCACCGTGTCATTACTACAATGATTGCGCCGCCCGGCATGAGACGCTGGATAGGCCCGCTCTGAAACCATTCCCATGCTGGTAGAAACACTTCAGCTCTTCCGAGTTTGGCATCTTGTTCAGAATGCGGATCGTCAATGATGAAAAGGTCAGCGCCGCGACCAGCCAAAGCACCGCCCACACCGATGGCGAAATACTCTCCACCAAAGTTAGTACCCCATCTTTGTGCGGATTTCGAGTCCGCTTGTAGCTCAATCTGCGGAAAAATGTCACGATAAGACTCCGATCCAACTAAGTTACGCACCCTACGACCGAACTGAATCGCCAAATCCGCCGTGTGAGAGGCCATAATGACCTTCTTATTAGGGTATTTCCCCAAAAACCACGATGGTGCTAGATAAGATATAAGTTCTGACTTGCCGTGACGGGGGGCAATGTTCACAATCACCCGTTTTTTCTTGCCCGCAGCTATCTCTTCAAAGATTCTTGCTAATTTATAGTGGTGTGGCCCTACTTTATAGCCCGGATATACATGTTTTACGAAGTCTAGGAACGATTCTCGCCCCATTTTCTGTGCTACATCGGTCTGATACCGCTTTAAAAGCTCTGCTACACGCCGTTTTTGCTTGTCTGGCATGGTCGGCAGGGCTTCTTTTAGCTTAAAAATGTCTTCTGAGGTTAAATTACTCACTCTTTGATTCCCTAAACTCAACTTCCAGCACTTGTTCTTGCAAAGTTTCTAGGGTTTGTAGCAATTCTTTCTCGACTTCCTCAATAGGCTGCACTTTTACAGTCATCTCTGTGCGCTTCTTAAATGCATCGACGCCGTCTACCTCACCTAATTTAGATATAGCGGCAATCCTTGCCTTGGCGTCTTTGGCATTCTCTATCTCAGATACCAATTTATTAACTACGTACAGTTTTAAATCAGATAACTCTTCTACGATCATACAGTTGGACTGCGCAACCATACCTGCTAGATAAGCCATTACCTCATTGGGGTACTTTGCGAACTCAGGGCGATGAGCCGGGTTCGTCATCATTTGCTTTGCCACTTCTCGGGCAGTCTCCATGTGTTCTGGAGTTGGTTCTATTGGGGTGTCGTTTAGGTCGGCTACTAACTTAATAGTGCGCGCCCGCATTTCTAGTTCTTCGTGGGGCGAAAGCTGCGGCATAGCTTCAAAGGCTGAAGCTGGTAGAGGAATATCTTCATCGATGTTTGGGACAATCACATTCATATAAGCGTTCTGTGGCCTATGGAATTTGCCAACTATAACACGTATATTTTTTTTGCAATAGGGGAGGTTGGGACTCCTACCCGGGGGGTCACGGGGGATGGAAGTGTCATAAGTGGTGAATTCAATCGTATGGGGGTGGGGTATGAATATATTTAATGATAGTAATGTTAAGGTTGAAGGTTGAGTTTTGTGGAGTTTGTACGAGGACAAGTAATAATAAATGTAGTCTGGATTTTGGAAAATGGTGGGGTTATTTGTGTATCTCTTGGTGTAGAGGGGCGCGATGGTACCTAATGCCAGAAGGGGGGTGTGGGGGTCGATATAGTACCCAGATTACTTTACATATGCCCACCTATCAGGTATAACATAATCACTCGATGCAATCCTGCACGAGTAAATCTAGATAAGGAGTTCGTAATGAACATCAAATCCGCCGCCGATGTAATCGGCACTGCTGTCGCTTCTCTTGATGCAACTATCCGCGATATTAAAGTAAGACGCGCATTACTTAAGTCTGGTAAGACTCGCACCATGTTAGAGAAGCTGTTAGCTCCTATGATGTATATCATCGGTGATCTTGGGAGTGTGCGCGTTGAGGCATTCTTATCCAAGCCTAGTGTTTACATCACTTTGTATTCGCTCGACAGTTTGAAACAGCGTGAGCTTGTATCTCTTCTTGCTTACCTGCACGATGAGTCTGATAAGTTGGAAGGCAAAATATCTACCCAAGATTGGGCGGCAGCAGTAAACCGAGACTTTAAGTTTGTGACTGACAAGTGGGAAGTCTCTGTTAGTGCCTATGTTAAGGATGACAGTCCAACATGCCGCAGAGTAGTAGTCGGCACCAAGATGGTAGAGCAAGTGCAGTACGAGATAGCCTGCGACTAAACCAAACGGGGAGCTTCGGCTCCCCACTACTGAAAGGTAAGACTATGAAACCCAAATGGACCCACGATTGCGAGATATGCAATTACTTAGGAACTATGATTACTCCTACTGGCTCACTAGACTGGTATGAATGCACTGAGTCAGCAGTAGCACGGTATGGTAATGATGGCCCTGAGTATTGGTCAACGCCTAAGTGCATTGTAAACAATGACGAATACTTAGTATCAACAAACATAGACGGAACGCGCGGCATTCTTGAAATGCTTGTTCTTGCCCGCTTCATGTTAAAGATAAACAAACCATAATCAAGGAGGCTTCGGCCTCCTTTTTTTGTGCCTACACGTTTGAAACC
>JAUKPS010139325.1:0-16140 GCA_032273165.1 Chlorellidium tetrabotrys
GTCGCAAAAGCGTCAAGCCCTTCAGTTGACATCAATGCCAACTTCACTATTCTTGATAATTTTAGTGCGGGTGTGTTCACTCGAAACCTCAATACCTATGGCGTACTGCTGAACATGCGCTTTTCAACGTATCAGCTTGGATATGCATTAGAACTACCCGGAAGTCAATCCAAAAGTTTGCACTATACCTCTCACGAAATTATGTTAGGAATACGATTGAAAGTGTTAAGCTTTCACAATCCGCTGACCGTTCAGAATTTTTAATAGGAATGATTCAGTTTACAATGTAAACCCTATACTAAAAAACACGCGAAGTTTGTCAACCTGCGCATCTTTGGCTACGGTGAATTGGATTGGGCCTATGGGAGTTATGATGGAAACCGAACATGGCGGCACAACCGGTAGATTTAAAGTGCATAAAGAAACCGCACAAGAGTATGCGTTTATGTTAGGTTTGGCGGGAATTAAAGAATAATTTTTCTGCCGCTTTCAACTTGATTTTGGCTATTCCCTTAGCCTGAAGGCATTAATTAGCTAGTCTTACAACCAAGACTATTTCAATTGCTGTGGTAAATCATTATTTTCATTTCTTATACTCCTCCCAAACGCGTAAAGCAAATGAGAATAAGGGCTGCATTATTTTTTGTCGGAATTACCATTGTGCTAGCGATCTCATCGGTCTATTCACAAGAAACTGTATCACTGGGCTGGATGAAACAACTAGGTGGAACCGGAGGCGATCGTAGTCGCGACATGGTATTGGACGCTTCAGGAAATGTATACACAACGGGTTTTTACAGCAACACAGTAGATTTCGATCCGGGTTCAGGAACATTTAATCTTACATCCACTGGCGGTTCGCAAATATTTGTTTCTAAGCTTGATGTTGATGGCAATTTTGTGTGGGCTAAATCCATGGGCGGAAGCGGAGGAGATACCGGGCAAGGTATTGCAGTCGATGCTGTTGGTAACGTGTATATAACGGGTGGTTTTACCGGAACTGCAGACTTTGATCCCGGACCCGGTTCGTTTACTTTGACGGCAGCAACAACTGCCGAGTATGATATCTACATTGTTAAACTAGATATCAATGGAGATTTTGTTTGGGCAAAAGGAATTACAGGTGGCACGTGGTGGGACAATGGAAATGACATTGCAGTTGATGCTGCAGGTAATGTTCATGTTGTTGGCCGTTTTTATTACCAGGGTGGAGCACGCGATTTTGATCCGGGACCAGGCACATTTTTCTTAACAGCAGGACAAGAAGATGTTTTCATCTTAAAGCTGGATACCAATGGAAATTTCGTTTGGGCAAGAGATTTTGGTGCTGGTTCTCTCGAGAATCGCGGGTACAGCATCTTGCTTGACGCAACGGGAAATGTTTATACAACAGGATACTTTGAAGGAACAATTGACTTTGATCCGGGCGCTGGCATAGCAAACTTAACAGCCCAAGGTGACTGGGATATTTTTTATTCCAAGCTTGACGCTAACGGAAATTTTGTATGGGCTCGTTCAATGGTAAACAGTATTGCCAATTACTATTCCATTGGTGATCATGGAAGTAAAATAGCTTTAGATGCTGCTGGCAATTTGTATGCCACAGGGCGTTACAGTGGTACCGTTGACTTTGATATGGGTGCAGGCACATTCAACCTGACCGCCAGCGGAGGAGGGTATGACATTTATCTTACCAAACTGAACACCAACGGGGATTTTGTATGGGCAAAATCAATGGGTGGAACAGGGTACGATGAAGGCTTTAGTATTGCAGTTGATGATACAGGGAACAAAGTTTATCTGGCAGGTCTTTTTGTTCAGACAGTCGACTTTGATCCTGGCGCTGGTACTTTTAATTTGACATCATTAGGTGGGGATGATGTTTTCTTTTCCAAGTTTGATGGCAGTGGAAATTTCGTTTGGGCTACTTCCATGGGCAGTACCAGTGGTGACCAGGGCTATTACATAGCGCCAAATTCTTCGGGCGATTTAAATGTGGTAGGGTACTTTCAAGGCACCATTGATTTTGACCCCTCTGCCTGTGTGCTAAATCTTACAAGTTTAGGAGGGCAAGATATTTTTATTGGAAAACTTGAGGAGACGTCCGTAATACCACCCCCTACTATTTCAGAATTTTTACCACTTTCTGGCCCCATCGGAAGCACGATTACAATTACGGGTACAAATTTCAGCACCATACCTGCCAATAATACAGTTCTGTTTAATACAACACCTGCTATTGTTATCGCCAGCACCAATACAAGTATTACTATTACTGTTCCAGCAGGTGCAACAACCGGACCTATAGCTGTTACAGTAGAATGTTTGACAGCAACAAGTACTCAATTTTTTTGTATCCCATCCTCACCTACATCACTCATAGGGCTCATTGCCTATTATCCCTTTACTGGCAATGCCAATGACGCAAGTGGAAATAATAACAATGGAACCGTGAATGGAGCCACCCTCACCACCGATCGGTTTGGTGCAGCGAACAGTGCATATCTTTTTAATGGAACAAGTTCGTACATCTCAATACCAAACTCAGCTTCCTTGCAAAGTCCCACCACTAGACTAACGATGAACGCATGGATAAACTTGACCGGGTATAGCCTGGTTGGCCAATCTGGAATAGGGCCTATCCTAACTAAAAGCAACAGCACCTCTGCAAGCTTCATGTATAACTTTTCTGTCAATAATACGCCTTCCGGGGTGTATGCGAGCATAAACACGTTCACAAACTTTTCAGGAGCTGCCTCTAATTTTTGTCTCAATCAATGGTATATGCTTACGGCTGTGTTGGACAACACAACCGCATACTTCTATGTAAACGGATCACTGATTGGCACTCAAACATTTACTACGAATATCGTGAGCGATGCATTAGGTTTAGAAATTGGACGCGACAGACCCGGGTTAACAGAAATCTTCAATGGCAAAATTGATGACATCCATATTTACAACCGTGCCCTTTCAGAATGTGAAGTTGCCGGGTTATATACACCCGCATCACCTCCGCCTACAATTAGTTCATTTACACCAGTATCAGGTCCCGTTGGAGCACCGGTAACAATTACTGGAACAAATTTTGACCCCACACCTGCCAACAATGCCGTTAGTTTCAATGGTACTGCTGCCGTTGTCACTGCCAGCACTGCTACCAGCATTACAACCACAGTTCCTGCCGGTGCCACTACTGGAAAAATTTCTGTTACTGTCAATTGTTTGACTGTGTTAAGCGCACTGGATTTTACCGTAACTGCTGCACCCATCATTACCATTAATCCGCAACCCTCTGCCTCCGCAGTTTGCAACGGTATTATTTCAACCTTTAACACTGCCGCCTCCGGCACAACCAACATCAACTATCAATGGCAGTTTTCAACAACCTTAGCAGGAACGTACAATGACATTACCAATGGCAATGGATATTCAAATGTGGCAACAGCTTCGCTTTCCGTAAACACCACTGGAAATTTTGGCGCAGGTTTTTACCGTTGTCAAGTCAGTGGCGATTTTGCCGCCACTGTGTTTAGTAATGCTGCCGAACTTATAGTTAACGATATTCCATCTATTCCAACAATGGGAACTGTGAACCTGGGTTGTGCCCCTGCGAGCACAACACTAAATCCAACGGGTGCTTTTACAGGTGAAGAGTACAAATTTTTTGATGCCGCTACCGGAGGAAATGTTCTAAGCTCTGGACTTTCGTTCACAACTCCCTCCCTTTCAATTTCAACTACGTATTATGTATGCACCTACAACACCACAACACTTTGTGAAAGTGCGCGTGCGCCTGTGGTCATAACTATTCAGACTTGCAACGCACCTACCGTTGAAACTTCAATTACAACAGCCTTTATTGAAGGTATTGTTACGGTCGACCTTGAAGAATTAATCAGTGATGCGGACAACAACCTCGATCCTTCTACACTACAGATTATTACACAACCCTTGAGTGGGGCGTCTGCTCTTATCTCTGGTTTTCTTTTAACAATTGACTATTCGGGTATTCCCTTCCCAGGAACTGACAATGTAGTAATTGGAATTTGCGACTTAACAGGAATCTGTGTACAACAAGAATTGATCATAAAACTTGAAGGAGAAATTGAAATCTTTAATGCCATTTCACCCAACAATGATGGTAAGAATGATATTTTAACTATTCAATACATAGATATATTGCCAGAAGCAAAAAACAACAAAGTCACTATCTTCGATCGTTGGGGCAATGTAGTATGGGAGGGAACAAACTACGACAATACTTCTGTGGTGTTTAGTGGATTCCACAAAAATGGAAAGGAACTTCTTACCGGAACATATTTCTACAAAATAGATTTTAACGGAAGCCTTGGTTCAAAGACAGGATACATTTCGCTAAAACGATAAGCACTTAAGAATACCTCTGCGTCTTTATCATATCTGAATGATTTTAAAACGCTTGAATTGTTCCGTTTCATATGAATCATTTATTCACTATATTCATTCGATTTCCAGTAAAATATTTTAGCAGGGTGTAAAGTTTGGCCGGCTGACTACTGGACAGATAAACATTGCAAGTATGAAAATTAGGTATTGCCTATTAAGAAAGACTCGTTTTAGACTTCTGCTTACGGGGAGCCTTCTGTCATTGGTCTTTCTAACTGCTACACTACATTCCTTTGCTCAATACACCAAAATGATGGACTTCGGTTCAACCGGAAGGCATCCTAATGGATCTCTTATTTCTGTGGGAACATATCTATATGGAATGACATCAGGTGGCGGGTCCAATGATCTGGGAACTATTTTTAAAATCAAACCCGATGGAACCGGTTTTACCAAGCTATTAGATTTTGATGGGTACTACAGCGGAAGTTACCCCTATGGGTCTCTTTATTCTGACGGAACTTTTTTGTATGGATTAACCAGTAGTGGTGGCATAACTAATCAAGGAACAATCTTTAAAATAAAGCCCGATGGCACTGGTTATATCAAACTGCACGACTTTGAAGGTCAGTTTGGAGGCAATCCCTATGGTGACCTGATTTCAGATGGCACCTTCCTTTATGGTATGACCTATGGTGGTGGAGAATTTAATTTTGGAACAATTTTTAAAATCAGTCCGGACGGAAGCAATTTTAACTTATTGCTGGAATTTCCGGGTTCACCTGGAGGATATTATCCCCATGGCTCCCTTACTTTAGCAGGATCATTTCTGTACGGGATGACAAGTTCTGGTGGGGCTAATGGGTTTGGCACCATCTTTAAAATCAAGCCTGATGGTTCTGGTTTTACCAATTTTTTTGATTTCGATGGGAACACAACTGGAAGTTATCCTAACGGCTCTCTTCTTTCTGATGGAACAGCTCTCTATGGAATGACTTACAGCGGTGGTACATTCGGTGATGGGGTTATCTTTAAAATTGAATCCGAAGTAACCTTTACTAATTTACACAATTTACAAGGATCAGCAGACGGAAGTAATCCCTATGGCTCACTCATTTCAGATGGAACATTTCTCTATGGAATGGCAAGCTATTATGGCAACGATTATGGAACCATCTTTAAAATCAAACCCGATGGAACAAGTTTCACCAACTTACGCAGTTTAAGTGGAATCACGGATGGTGATGCTCCCTATGGATCATTACTTTATGATGGCACATTTCTTTATGGAATGACCGAAAGTGGTGGTAGTCAAAGTAATCACGGTACTATCTTTAAAATCACGCCCGATGGTACTACCTATACTAAGCTTTTCGTATTTGAAGATACTGGATATAATCCCTACGGCTCACTTATTTCAGATGGAACATTTCTTTATGGAATGACCACTTTCGGTGGCGCCTATAATGCTGGAACCATCTTTAAAGTCAAACCAGATGGAAGTAATTACAGCACACTTCATGATTTCTATTTTGACGGAAGCAATCCTTACGGATCTCTTCTTTTTGATGGGGCATTTCTCTACGGAATGACCCAAGAGGGAGGCTCAAATTACGGAGGAACCATTTTTAAAATCTTACCTGACGGAACTGGTTATACAAAAATACTAGACTTTGATGGCAGTAATGGATACAAGCCGTATGGATCGCTGATTTCAGATGGAACCTTTTTGTATGGGATGACATCACAAGGGGGTTATGACGGAGGGCTAATATTTAAGATTAAGCCTGATGGTACAGGCTATGTTTCACTCTCGGTATTCGATGAACCAGAAGCGGGATATGAACCTCTGGGTGATCTATTATTAGAGGGTAATGTCTTATATGGCATGACCAAACAAGGTGGAAATAACAGCGTTGGAACAATATTTAAATTGAATACAGACGGAACGAACTTCACTACACTATATGATTTTAGTGCGTCAGGCGATGGGGGTTATCCAAATGGCTCGCTTATTTCAGACGGAACTTTTCTTTACGGAATGACACAATCTGGAGGGCTTGGCGGAGGTACAGTATTTAAAATAAAACCCGATGGAACCAGTTATCTCAAACTCCATAATTTAGTTGGTCTTGATAATTTTGATGGAAGTAGTCCGTACGGGTCTCTTACTTTTGATGGAACATATCTCTATGGACTGACCTCCACAGGCGGACCAGTTGATCTTGGAACAATGTTTAAAATGTTACCGGATGGAACTGACTATACCAAGTTAATTAATTTCGATGGATCGCTAAACGGTAGCAATCCACGTGGCTCTCTTCTTCTCCTTGGTTCTTCTCTATATGGTATGACCACCTACGGTGGTGTCAGTAACGCTGGAGTACTTTTTAAGTATTCACTTGGATCCACTAATAATCTGCCTCCTGTAATTGAAACAAGCACTATTTCAGTTCAAGTGCAGGGAACAGCTTCCATCAACTTACTCTCACTGCTTTCTGATCCTGATGATAACATTGACCTTGCGTCATTAAAAATCATTACTCAACCCGAAAGCGGTGCGCTTGCTTCAATTGATGGAAACCACAATCTTGTGCTGGACTACACCGGAATAAATTTCACAGGCACTGATTACTTAACCATTGAGATCTGTGATTTATCACTCGCCTGCACACAACAACAATTAGAAATTGATATTAGAATTGCCCAAACTAATGGAGCAAATCAAAGAAGCATTGATGCTTTAGTTAGCAAAACAGATACTTTAAATAAAGAAATTGAGAAAGAAGAAGCTCTTCTTGAATCCGTAAATAGTCTATTAGTTGATAGTAATGGTGAAATGGATAAGCTTGAAAAAGCTATTAATAAAGCCGCTAAAAACGAAAAATTAAAAGAAAGATTTGAAAAACTAGGAGGTACTATTGATAAAATAGGAGCCAAAATAGGAATGTCTTTTACTTTTGCTGGGATTTTTAAATCCTTATTGGATATTGATAAAGGAATAGGTGATTTTTCCAAATCAATGAATAAATCATATGGTGAATCAGTCCAAATTAAAAAAGAATTTTCAGACATTGCTTTAGCATCCGGAGACGCAGCTTTAACTTCCGCAAGAATGATGGAAACCCAAACCGCTATAGGCGCTCAATTGGGTACAAATGCTAAATTAAATCAAGCTGATTTAAAAACATTTACTAAATTACGCGAACAAGCAGGATATACTAATGAAGAATTAATGGGTATCCAACAACTATCATTAGTAAATGGAAAATCATTAGAACAAAATACAAATGCTATATTAGGAGGTGCTAAAGCATATGCATCTCGCAATAAATTAGTTGTTAATGAAAAACAAATCCTAAAAGACATATCAAAAGCATCAGCATCTTTAAAATTATCCCTAGGGGGTAGTGCAGATGCATTAGCTCGCTCAGCAGTACAAGCAAGACAATTTGGTATTAGCTTAGAACAAGCTGAAAAAATGTCTCAAAGTTTATTGAATTTTGAAGATTCAATTGAAAGCGAATTAAGTGCAGAATTATTAACCGGTAAAGATTTAAATCTAGAACGTGCTAGAGGATTAGCATTAAATGGTGATGCTGCTGCCGCGGCTGCTGAAATAGCAAAACAAGTAGGAACATCTGCTGATTTTGCTAAAATGAATGTTATCCAACAAGAAGGAATTGCTAAAGCAGTTGGGATGACTCGTGATGAATTAGCTCAATCATTAATAGATCGTGAATCTTTAGCTAAATTAGGTGCCAAAGAAGGACAAGATGCATTAGCTCGTTATAATGAATTAAAAGATCAAGGAAAATCCCAAGCAGAAATTGCAAAACAATTGGGAGACGCCGAATTAGCTAAACAATACGAACAACAATCAGTCCAAGAAAAATTTAATGATACCATGCTCCAGTTAAAGGAAACTTTAGTAAGTGGTATTTTACCTGGATTCAAAACTATGGGGGATTTTTTAACGAATAATATGGGAATGGTTAAAACTATTGTTGGTTTATTTGTTGCATTAAAAGCCGCTCAAATGACATTTAATGCTCTTTCGATTATTGGATTAGCTATTCAAAAGAAACAAACAAAAGAATCACAAAAAGAAGCAACTGCTGAAATATTTGGTGGAGCCTTTAAATCATTAGGTGGAATACCGGTTGTTGGAGCTATTTTAGCAGGTGCTTTAGTAGCTACTACTTTAGCTAGTATGTTCTCTAATATAGGTAAAGCAGAAGATGGTGTGATTGATCCTAAAGGAGGATTGTTAGTTTCTGGTAAAAAAGGATCTATTCAATTACATAAAGATGATTCTGTTATAGCAGGAACTAATTTAGGTGGAGGGAAAAAATCATCATCCTCAACCTCAATAGATAATTCATCAGCTGTAGTAACTGCTATTGCTGAATTGCGACGTGATATAAATGCTTTAGCTAATCGCCCCGTAAATGTAACAATTGACGGTAAAAAAGTAATTGAAGCTACAACAGGTGCGCAACCAAATACACAAGGAGACGAAAGCAGAAAAAATAGCTATCGAATTTCATAACATTTAATATTTATAATAAAATAAAACTACTATGGGACTACTAGACATGTTAACAACTCAAGGATCTAACCTAAGCTATAATGATGGATCAAATCCATCTGTCAATCCATTAGCTACTCAACAATCCAAACTCCATTCCGATGGAACACCTGGATACTCATTGAATGGTGCATTTTTAAATCAGGTATCAAATCAAATGAATGCGTATCAAGATGGACAAACAAATCCATTACCACTTCCTTCATCATTAGATTTAAATGGCGCAACACCAGTACAATACGTTTTAAATGCCCCTGAAGTTGGTGGAACAACTTTAAACAATAATTTCACGGCTACACCTTTTGGATAATATTTAATTATGCCTTTAATATCTGCAACAAACCCTACTCCAACGACTAATCTTACTCCTGCATCTAAGCTAGGTATTAAAGAAAGATTATTACAAAATGGGTCTGCTTTTAGTTATAATGATGGAAATGATCCATCATTTAATAAACTGGCTGGGGATGGTAATACTAATAGAAATTATTCATTACATTACGACCCTTCAACAGAAATTTCGAATGGATATTCAGTAACAGGTAATAATTTTTCCACTATTAACTCTTATTATCAAGATTATGTAGATGGAAAAAATACCCCCCTCCCAGAGCCAACTGATTTAGATATAAATGATCCTGTAACAGCTGATCCCAAATATAAACCAAAATACAATTCATTATCTGGAAAAGGATATGTAAACCAATTTTAATTTTTAATTTAACAACATTATGGGTTCTTTTCTTGTTACATTGTTAACTGATCCTGGAGGATTTAAATTCTATAAGGAGAATCAAAAGGGAGTTATAAATACTAATAACGTAAACCCAAGAGAGATTCCTTTTGGAAACGATAGACCTGGAGGAGGAAGTAGCAAACAACCCTACATTAAAAAAGGATTAATAAACGACTCATTAAACCCATCACTATATAACGATTTTGTATTAAGAGGTGGTATTTTAGCCCCATTATCCGCTGCTGAAGATGTTGCTCGCTTAACGAAATATTTTGGAGATATAAATAACCCACAAGGATTATTATTTACTGCAAAACAAAACCTATTATCTCGTACAGGAACAAAAACCGAAGCATCCAAAGGTATTGGATATGCTGGAGGTGAATTAAATGAAGGAGCATATACTCCTTTATCTACCTTAGGACAAGCACTTGCAGGATTCACGGGTACACACCTAAATAAACAAGGTATTGATCCTACAGGTTTAATCCCTGGATTGGGAATCATTACATATCAAGATGCTATTAAACAAAATCAATTTAATAGATCACCCCAATTACAATTAGAAAATAATCGATTAATCAGTTTAACTAGTGCTATCACCAATAATAAAGGTGTAGGTCTTAGTTATGTTAAAGGATATAGCTTAAATGCTCCTGGAAATGATGTATTACTTTCATATACTGGGGGTGCAGGATCAGATTTAGGGGTTGGAAAAACCAATATTAAATTTGCTACAAGCAATAATAATACTGTTTTAAAATCTATATTAAATCCATCATCAAATGTTAGTTTATCTGGATTAGATAAAACCCAAACATCATTATTTAGTACTTGGAATTATCAACAATTTTCTGAAGTTCCTTTAAATTTAGATGCTACTACCCAAGATGATTTTAGAACTAAATTAAACCCTAACACCAAAGGACCCCAAAACACATTCCTAGCAGCTACCCCAGGATATAAAGATACTAATAATATTGAAGTTAAATTTGGATTATCAAGTCCCGGAAGTAGAAACAGAAATAGATCAGATTATCAACAAGGAAGTATTATCCAAGGTAATACAGTATCTGAACCCGCAGATAAAATAAATGCTTACCCAATATATAAATCTGAATTTAAAGATGGTTCTAGATATTCTGATAATGATGATTTAAAGGATATGATTGAATTTTCAATTGCTATATTAAATAATGATGATCAAAATGACCCTAAAAACGGAATTATTGGACTTTCTTATAGAAAATATATGCATTTCCGAGCATTTATTGATAATATTTCAGATTCATATGATGCTGATTGGAATTCTATAAGTTATATGGGTAGAGGAGAAAAATTCTATAAGTATGGGGGTTTTGATCGTAAAATGTCATTAGGATTTACAGTTGCAGCTCAATCAAAAGATGAGTTAAATGTAATGTATGATAAATTAAATTTCCTTGCTTCTTCATTGGCTCCTGAATACTTAGACAGCCTAACCTCAGGTTATATGTGTGGGAATATGGCTTATATTACTTTAGGAGACTATATAAATGATCAACCCGGTATTATAACATCATTAACTTTTGATATCCCTGAAGATTCTCCTTGGGAAATTGAACGAAATCAAGGTTCTCGTAGACAATTACCTCATATGATTAAGGTTAGTCTCAATTTTACTCCTATTCATAAATTTAGACCTTCTAAACAAACTTGGAAAAATGACTTTAGCCCACAAGGAGATGGAAAACCAAACAGTAAACTCCTAGCAGACCCAGGAAACCAACGTTATATAGATCCAAAAAATCCGTTTAATTCTTCGGATAGCCAAAAACTTCCATATAAAAAACCTGAACCAATTCCATTAAAAGGTAACGCAAATCAAAATCTAATTACAACCCCACATCCCGGGTATGATTTTACACCACCAACAAATACATCAAACCCATTTAATGATTTTACACAAAATAACATAACCCAAGGATAATGCCTAGATATTCAAAAATTCCTATAGTTAAATTTACACAAGTAAATCCTATACAGGATCAAAAAAGAAGATATGCAAATGTAAAATATCCTCAAATTACCCTTGATCCCCAAGATATTTATGTGTATACTACACAAGGTGATAGATACGATATTATGGCCTTAACATTTTATAAAGATCCTGATCTGTGGTGGATAATCAATAAAGCAAACCCATCCCAAGACTCATCTTCCTTATATCCTGCTATTGGGTCTCAAATTAGAATTCCTTCACCATTTAACTTATCATCAATATTGGCTCAATATGACATTTTAAATTCATTAATATAAAGTTATGGCTATAATAGGAGAAGAATTAGAAGGTTATGTAATCGACCAAATATTACTTAGACAATCTCTTCATGGAAGTGGAGTAAACAATTCTTCTAGAGGTGATAATCAATTAAATGTTTTAAATTCAAACACATCTTGGATAAAACTAGCATCTGGAGTTTCTATTACTGATGGAAAACGATTAAAAGAAATTGGATTTTCTCAAACCCAAGTTGAATCTAATATAAAATTAGGTCTTGCTAGAAATAATATTTTATTTGGAGGTACTGCTAAATTAATTGACGTAGCCGGTAGGGATTTTGATAGATTACAACAACGGAGTGGTTTTTTACCTCGTGATGCTCAAAGTTCATATACCTATGGTTCATATGGATTTTCTCCAATGCCTGGTATTGAAAGTGCTGATATAAAAACATTAAATAGAGGTTCAATTAAAAAATCTACAGTAAAACTTAAAGCAAACAATAGAGAACAATTTGATATAATTGATTTATTGTATATGCGTTTAGGATATACGGTATTACTTGAATGGGGTAATAGTTTATTTTTAGATAATGAGTATGGACAAAAAACTGTATTGCGTAATACCTTTATTGATGATACCTTCTTTAATATAAAAGAAAATAATGGCTCCTACCTAGATATCCTCCCAGAATTAGAATCTAGAAGAGCCACATACTCAGGAAACTACGATGGATTGTTAGGTAAAGTATCTAATTTTAATTGGACATTTAATATAGATGGTTCTTATGATATTGAATTGACTATTATTAGTTTAGGTGATGTTATTGAATCTTTAAAAACTAATTTATCAGTTGATAAGGGTACCTTAAAATTCCTCAGTAAAACAGACACATCCACCACATATAATCCAGATGAAACCCCCTCAACACCAGATGTGTTAGAAGAAAATAAATCATCAAATATTATAGCTTCAATGCTTTATGTTTGGAAATATTTAAATAATGAAGGGTATAAAGGGCAATTAATAAATATTAATGGTGCTGATGGTAAGTCATATAGTATAGCAAGTTTTCTTGTTACAGAACAAGAAGGAAATGAAGAACAAGTAATAACTACGGAAAATGTACAAATTGAACTTACTGCTACTTATTCTTCATATACAGAAAGAAAAGAGTTAAGAGAAAAAGAAGAAGAACGAGAAGCAAGACAAGAAGCTCTGTTTCAAGCTGCAGGAGATTCTCTTGGAGATTAAAATATTTAAGTTATGGCAACTAAAAAGAAAACTTTATCTATTACCAAAGAACAAGCTAATAATGAAGCTTATGTTAATGGATTAAAAAAAGATTTTAAAAAAGAAATTGAAGGGTACGGTGGTAAAGATATTAAGATAACCTATAAAAAAGGAAAATCCTCCAAAACTAATATCACCAATCCAATATCAGATGCTGAGTCAAAGGATGCTTGTCGTATAAATTCAAATCCAAGGCAATTTTATCTTAGATTTGGATATTTACTTTCATTCATTGAAAATAATATTATCCCAAAAATAAAAGATGATACTAATGGTAATCCCTCAATGTTTGATATTGATACAGATGAATGGGGAACTTATATGTATTCTCTTCCAAACCAAATTTCATTAGATCCAAGAGTTTGTATTGTTAGAAATAGTAATTTTTATGTAAATAACCCTCAAAAAAATACTCAAGTATTTCAACAACTCCTATATTTTCGAGAATCAGACAATGGTGACCCTAATGCTAACCCAAACTCAGCATATCCTTTAAATATTTATTTAAATTTTGAATTTATATTAGAATGTTTAAAAACAGATGATAAAGGAAATGTTAATGTTTTTGAATTTCTTTCTTCCATTTGCACAGGTTTAAATAAAGCTTTAGGTGGAATTAATAACCTAGAACCCATAATAGATGAAACTTCTAATACTCTCCAAATAATTGATACTACACCAATCCCTGGGCGTTCTTCAAGTGGAAAAGGAGAATATACACTTCAAATATATGGGTATAATAAAACCGGTCAAAATTATATTTCTAATTTTGTTCGAAATGTAGATTTAAAAACAGCTATAACTCCTGAATTTGCAACTATGATTACAGTAGGTGCTACAGCCGGTGGATATGTTAAAGGAACTGAAGCTACTGCATTTTCAAAATGGAATACCGGATTAACAGATAGATTCAAAGAAGAACTCCTCCCTGCCAACCCTAATTCAGAACAAACTTCAGGTGAAGATAATGAAGCTGAAATAAATTATGTAGAACAATTTATATCTAAAGGATATATCACTCGTTATGGCCTAACCGAACTTACAGGAAACTTTAAATTAAATCAAGATGCCATAGAACGTAATTTATCTATTGTAACAGAATACTATAAATATATTTTAGCTAAAGAAGCAGAAAAACAACCTACCGCAGGTGGTACTATAGGTTTTATTCCCTTCAAACTTAATCTTACCCTAGATGGTATTTCGGGAATTAAAATATACAATAAATTAAGAATAAATACTGAATTTTTACCTAAAGTATATGGTAAGACAGCTGATTTAATTGTAACTGGAGTATCTCATATTTTATCAAATAATGATTGGACTACTCAAATTGAAACTACCTTAATCCCTAAATCAGGGAAAAAATCTACAGCAGTTATTCTTCCTAATGTAGTTCAAGAATCTATAAAAAAAACAAGTAAAAAAGGAACAGTCCCCTCCAAAAATCCTGATAAACTATGTGGCCTTGCTTCAGCTAGCAATATAAACACAGTATACCCGAAATCAGTTAAATGGAATGGTACCTCCCCAGTAATTGTTCCCGTTACTAATAAACCTAGTGTTACTATTAATTTATCAACTCAAAAAGTAGTTCCATACTCTAAAACTATAGTAACTGCTCAAGAATATGTTAAAGCTGCAGAAACTATTATTGATAAATTAGCTTCAAGTGCTTCTACTGCTAATAAGAAAAAGATCTTAATAGCAGCATTTGCCATAAGTAAAGCAGAACAAGGCTATCAAAGTGGCTTTAAAGGATTTAATAACAACATATCTGGTATAGAATCAAGTGGATTCTCAGTATATAATAAAAGTGATGTTATCGGAAAAGTCTCACTATCAGAAGGTGGAACAGGAAAACAAAAATTCTATTATGCATTCTCCAGCATATCAGCAGGTTTAGTTCCATTACTTTCAAAAATTATGGATAGAAATATGTTTGCTACTGGGGGAACAGCAAATGAATTCGCTTGGAGATACTTTAGAGATTGGAATGGATATGGAGCTCGAACCAAAACCAAATATTCAGAAGACCCTAGTTGGGATGATTGTGATATTATCGCAACCTTTGAATCTTCATATAAAACTGCCCTTTCATCAGTAAATTCTTATAGTAAGTATAAATAATGTATTATCCAAAATCCCAAATAAAACCAAGTATATTCACTAATGGAGGTGAATTAATTAATTCTTCAACTGAAGAATTATATCAAGGATATTACTATGAAATATCTAGTGGTGAGAAATATACTGGGAAAAATCCTCAAGATGGACCTAATATACTTTTAACCCCTTCTACAGGTGATAGTTTCCAACAAATTCAACAAACCTATGAACCCGATTTAATCATAACCCAAGATGACTTAAGTAATGGTTCCTACCCATTAAATCCACCAGTTCGTTCCATTCCTTTATTTAACCCAACCACACCAACAAGTCAAGACAATCAAAACGGACAATTTAGTAGATACTTCTGTAAAAAGAACAACGAAACAAGATATCTGGAAATAGATCAAAACACATACAAACAATTACAAAACAAAGACCCTAAAATAGCATGGGATTTATACACTCCTGTTATAGTACTATGGATTATCCAAGGTAATCAAACCCAAGTATTCAACTCAAACAAAGCTACAGTCCAAGCTATCGAAACAAATGCTAAATGGAATGGCTTTACTCAATACTTTCAGGATAAATTCTTAAAATATTACTTGGGATCCTAAAATATTGTTTGTATTTTTAGAGCATGTATTGGCTCATAGAAGATATTAAACATATAGAAACCCTTTGTCGCATTAAGCATCACGAAGCTTATGTTGACATTATTCCATGCTCACATACACTCCATCCTGTTGAAAATGAAGTATGTGCTATCTATCTTAG
>JAUKPS010139436.1:0-16116 GCA_032273165.1 Chlorellidium tetrabotrys
CACAACCTTATTTCTGTAGTAATTCTTGCCAACGAATCTGCTCTTGTTCCAAAGAATATCCCATCGACTGCTCCATGGGTTGGAAATATTAAACTGTAAATTAATCATTGTAGTTCCAAGTTTGCAATTAATTGATCTGTGGGCACACTGTTTTGCACATAGCCTTCTGCTACCATGTTGTAGTAGTGGCCGCTGGGCGGCTGTTCATAGGACTGGTCAGTCATTTGATATACCAAGGCAGTGTCTGATCCACGATCAGTGTGAACCAAAACCGTGAACCGTGTGTAATGATAGGGATAACCTTCTAACCGATCCAGTGCTGACAAGTTGTCTTCGGTGATTTCCCACAGCACACCATCACACCAGTTGCCTGCCTCAGGTTCAATATCTGCAAAATGGCGGAACACCAGGGCATAGTCGTTTATCCATGCAGGGCCCAGACAAACAGCGCCCGGACACCGGGCTGCCATTTCATCCAAGTTGGTGTTCATGCCATATGCAAAATATTTCAAACTTTTTCTCCGGCTTCAAAGTCTCTGAAACGTAAAAATCTTGGGAATCTCAGGCTGTATGATCCGTCTTGGTTTTGCGTAACTGCATCAGCCTGCACTTCAACCAAGTGCCCAAGAAGATCTGCCCGGCTGTGCCAATACTCATCACGATCGCTATCAGACAGGCCACTACCAACATTGACTCGTATATGTCGTCCATTGTCATCTCCTTCACAGATTATAGCACCCAGTCGGTTTAGATTGCGACCAGTTCCTTCTTCAAATCCCACAATGTTCAAATCAACTGTGATCGTGGGTTTCCATTTCATCCAATAGTCAGTGCGTTTGCACAGGTAAGGTGCATCCATGCTCTTGATCATGATGCCTTCAAAACCGCCCTCCACAGCGGCTTCGGCATAGCGTTGCATGATGTCATGTCCTTGGGCTGTGTCCAAATCCACATCCAGGCCGTTCATAATCTGGATAGGACCATCCGCAGGCAATTTGGCACGTAAACGTTCCAACATTTCAATGCGTTTGTGTTGTTGTGCGTTGTAATGACCTTCTTGAAAACTGTCCAGCGGTATGATATCAAACACGTGATACACCATGCCATCAGTGACAGCATCTGATTTGCGGTGTGCTTGTTTCATTAGTTTCTGAAAACTCTCGCCCACAATCTCACCATCCAGTACAAAACGACCACCATGGGGTATATTAAAAAATGCCTTGCGATTGTCTTCAATGGCTTGCACAATCTGCGGAAAGTTTTCAAACTGTTTGCCATTGCGGCTGTACAATGTAACATCAGTACCTTGTACCACTACCAACACACGCACACCATCCAGTTTGCATTCCAGACGTTTGATACCTTTCAGCTTCTTGGGTTGGTCTGTACTATCTTGTGCCAACTGACAAGTAAACACAGGAATTCGCCATTCAGTCTTGCCCAGCACTTTGTTCAAGGTCTTTTCACTGATACCGCATCGCAGGTCTTTGATTAATACACGTCTGCAGAGATTGTTCCACTCTACACTGTCAAAGCGTTTCATTGTTTCCAAGATAGCATCTCTAGCACGATGTCCAGAGAATGACCGTGTGCGCAGGCCTTCCAGCAGTCCCCAAAACACAGGCCAAGGATTTTCCGCATGTTCAATGCCTGAACTCTCGGGCACTTGTTTCACATGGAATGTGTAGTAGGGATTGTAGGCCTGATAGCAGTTGAACAAAAAACACTGCGCATTGGCACTGCCCAACTTTGCAGCCATCAAGGCTTTTTCGATTACCTTTTCTTTGTGCAGTCGGCTGTCGGAACTTTCTAAGTCTCTTATCCAATCAGCCGCCACAGGGATACCGTTGAATTGTTTGTGTGTGAAGTCAATGTCATTCATATATTTACAGGATTACCATGAACTGTTATAGAATACTTTCAAACCCAAGAACATTTCTGCACGAGCTTCTTGGATGAATTTTAAATCGCTGGGCTTGTAGTAATCATCGGCACCGTCGCCAAAAAAGAAACCTGATGTTGCGGGCAGTCGATTGTTTTGTACTGCATACTCCAATTCATCTAGATCCTCAGCAGTGAGTTCAAATTCGATACCGTTGAAGTTGTCTGTTTCACGTAAGGCATTGCCCTCATGTGCCAGCCAGCGTTGGGCCATCCAACCATGCAAGTTGGGATGTTTGCGCCAGTAAGCAATCTGTCGCGGCTTGTTGACTTTGGGGTTTACATAATTCTTAGTGTCAGGATCAAGCTCTGCACCTTCGTAAAATTCATCTTGCTGGCCTGCCCGAGCAGCCACGTATGCGTACATGTCAAGTCCCATATTACCCCCAGATACTTTCAATAATAGCACAGATGAAGACTGCTATGGCGCTAAAAAACAGCACAGGCTGAATCACAAAGAATATCAAAAAGCCTTCAAGGAATTTGGGATCTTTAAAACGTTTCATTGTTTGTCTCCGTTAATCAAGTGGAACATTTTTCATTGGGTCAGTACCATTCCAGTGTGCCTGTGTCACACACACGCCTCGATACTGCACACCCATTGGGTGCTCGCCTTTTTTAGGCAGTGTTTTGATTGCCCGCTCACATGCAGTTTTGGTGGGCATGGTAACAGGCACTTTGTCTATGAAGTTGCCACCAGGGCTGATAAAGGCAACGAGTAAGATCCATTCATTCATTATGCTGCCTCCAACATGTTGGCTGGCACCTTCCACAGCATGACACCGTCTTTGACTGTGACATACTTGATGGCAACCTTGGTGACTGTGCCTGTCACAGTGACACCACGTTTGGTGCTGTGAAACTTCACTGTGTCACCTTTGGTGAACGTACGAATTTTTTCTTTGCGAAGTTGAGACCGTGCATACTGTACGGCACTTATAATGCTTTCTAGTTCGGTGTTGGTAAAACTACCAAACATGATTGCGGAATTGATTTGCTGGATCTCTGTGAGTCGTTCCATTTGCGGGCTCCTTTTGTTACAATATGTCCATATTATAGCATTTTGGCAATTATTGGTCAACCACCAAAACAGTAATACTCAAGTATTACATGCTCCAAAAAGTTTCGCTGGCAGGTGAGCAACAGTTTGGGGTGTTGACATCTTCCAGGAATTCTTTGCCAGTCATGAGATTGGTACGCACAACCATCTTGGGTGTGTAGTACTTGGTGTCTATGATGCTGAGTTGGTCTACACTCCAGCCTGCTTTGTTGCACAGACGTGTACGGGTGGCGCGGGCCGCACCAAAAGTTTTGTAAGCACGGGTTCTGTTGGGACCATCTGTGACAATCATCCCAGTACCTCTAGAAACAATGTAATACATCTTGGCTCCTTTTTTACTACAATAACTCTATTATATACAAAATGGAATTTTTGGTCAACCAAAATATCAGCATTGCAATCACCAGCAATTCTACCACCGTAAACTTAGTACGATAGTATGCCAGTAATACTTTTTGTTTAAATTGGTTTACCCGATTCATGCTGTATTGTAGCACAAGGGCGATTTTTGGTCAAGTACTACTCTAGTACTACTTTTTTACACCAGTGCTCGTGCTTCGGCAGGTGTGTATTCACTGCTACTCAGCGTGGCCTGTGGTGGCACTGCATTGGGCTGTTGGGGAACGTCATTGTCTGCTTTGAGACCAACAGCATTGATACCTGCAGTATTACGTCCTTCACGCAAGGCACCTACCATGGCTTGTCCATACTGGTTGGCGGTGTTGGCAATACTTTCCAAGAACTGTGCAGCCATGCCTGTCTGTGTTTCCTGTCCATATCCAGCCAAGGCAGGAATAAAAGCAGTGATGGGCAACTGTGCGCCAGCAGTTAGTGTGGCATAGTTGATGCTTGCCTGTGTTTGGAAGGTAGCCTCATTGGCGCTGTGCTTGGTCATTTCTGTCCAGGCAGTGTTCAATGTTGAAGTAGCAGTGCCCATGGCTGTGATGGCCGTGCCAATGGCAGCATCTGCTCCGGTTATCAATACTACTAGGGCCGCATCATAAGACGCATAAGGGTTGCCTGTGTTGTAAGGTGCAGGAAGAGTGATCGCCCCCGGTGCACCATATCCTCCAGTTACCAATGTTTTCATGTAAGAATACACATTGTTGAGTGTGGTCAGTGTACCAGCGGTAAGTTGGGATGTGATGGTCGAAGTTACAGAAGTCAAGTCATCGTTGTAAGGGATGCCGGCTGCTGATCCAAAAAAGTCTGTGGTCAAGTATGTGCCATTAGGTCCTGATCCCTTGGCCAAACTGTTTTGATAATATGTGGCCACTGCGGCAGGCACAGGTGTTGTGGTGTTTGCTGCCAAGGGTAGTCCCTTGAGTGTACCTAGTTTTTGTGAATATGCTGCCGTTTCAGCTGCCGTTTGTGCCAGTGTGGTCATTGTAGTATTGCCGCCAATTGTTGTGTGGTCACACCTGTGATGCCTTTAATTTGTTGGAATGCAATTTGTAATGCACGACTTGCGGCAGCATTGGCTGGGGGAATAACTTTAGCCAACTCATCACAACCAGTGGGACTGATGGAACCTGAATTTAAAATAACTGGTATGTTAGAATTTACTGCACCAGTGTCATCGTATATCAGCACAGGACCATCTGGTGTGGGCAATGTTAAACTGCTGAAACTGGTAGGGAACAATTTCACAGGATTCAACAGGTCGGCCATGGTTTCAATACCGGGTGTAGTACAATCCAAAATGTCCAACACATCTTGCAAACAGTTATTCTGTCCAGTGGGTAAAGTACTTGCGGTTGTCTGAGCATTTTGCAATCTGGTCACTACGTTGCTGAGGCTACCGGTTATTTTGGTATCTCTAGAGATTTTAGTAAATGCAGGATATGCTCTTTTTTGCAAAGTGTTAAATTGATTTTGTGTAAGACCATTAGGATTAAACAAACTTTGTACATTGTTATTTACAAGGTCTGAGATATCTTGATCTGTCAATCCCTCGGTTCTTAATGCACTGGTCACACAAGGTGTTGATCCATTTAATATGTTGCCACATTCGGCTAAATTTTGTAGTAATCCTGCAGGGGTGCCAATCATGTCTGGTCTAGAGAACTTGATAGCGCATCCAATGTTGGCCAAATCTGCTCCAAATGCTGGAAATGCCAAATTAACTTGTGCTATGTCTCCAGAGATCAAATTGTTCATGTTGGTAAAAGTGGGACCAAGATAATCTGTGCTGTTGGCATTGACTGCACTGTTGATTATGTTGTTTGTGAGACTGATATATCCTTGTGCGGCACCGAATGCCTGGGCAAATTTTCCAAAGTCGCCGCCGCCTAGATATGTGCTGGCTGAGGTAGAAATAGTTGTAGCATAACCTGCATTGCCCACAGTCCAGGACACGTTGCTAGGAACACTGTCTCCCAGTGCCGGGCAATAGTTGCCTGCGACATTGGCGCCAATGGCTTTGAGATTGGCCAATGTGCCTGCACCAATGCTCAATGACACATTACTGGCCGCTTGCCCAATGGTATAAATTAAATTGGCTATAGGTGCAAGTGAATTGTATGCGGAAATACTGTTGGCCAGTTGTGTGTTGGCTGTGATGGCATTGCCTGAATAGAAACCCACACCTGCTGTGAGTTGTAAGGGTGTTGCTGTTGACTCGGCCATTATGCTGCTCTCACTGTGCTGGATCCTGCCACACGACTGTGTCCACAAGTGTCTATATCTTCGTTGCGTATCACTGGTTTAAACCCAGCACGTACAGATCCTGACCCGCCTGAGGTCACTGCTGAACAATGTATGCCACAGCCGTTTTGCCCACAACAAGGATGTGGTGACACTGAGATTCCCGGTATCACTATAGGACGTTTGTTTACACGCACCGAGGCCAGGCCTGAATTGGCAATTCCGCCTGCGGTGTTTGGATCACCTTGTCGTTGTACTGCTGGCATGTTATCCCATTAAGATTTTACTGCGCACAGGTTTGATACCTGTTGTGGCTTCTAAATAACTGTCCCCAACGTCTTCACGCACAGGGGCGATCATGGCCACGCTAGATATATTTACCGTGACATCTTGCTCAGGATCTGCGGTAAACAAACTGTTCATCAACTGTATACCTTGCTGTCCGGGCACCACTGCCACGGGCTTGCTCAGTGTGTAAGTGTCAGCATCAATGCTGATGATTTTTGCCACTATCTCTTCACCATACCCCATGCGCATGGTGTATGTGTTTCCTGCTTCGATACTCATTCTATTTCCTTTTTAACTATTGCCAACTGATAATTTACCAAGCCCAGTTTGAGCCTATCATAAAACATGTTTACAAATGCATCAATGCTGGCCTTGGCTCGTGCTAGATATCTTGGGTCTGCGTCCCACAAGTAATCATCAAACAACATCACACCACCTGGACGCAACATACCAAAACACATTACAGCGTCAGCAAGAGTTTCGTCAGCATGATGACTGCCATCCACATAGATAAAATCATATTGTCTTTTATCCACAATAAGTTGTGCCAGTGCAGGGAAACTCATGTCAGCGTAGATTTCCACAGTTTGTCCAGATTTTTTAACTTCTGCAGTGTTGGCACGAAAGATTTGTTCAATGCTGCGGTCTTCTGGTATTGAATCTTGTGCAAATGCTGTTACAGGACGATCAGCAAATGGATCTATACAAGTAATGGTGCCTGTATCGCTGAGCATGTTTTCCAACATCCAGCAACTACTGCGTCCTTCGTGACTGCCTATTTCCAATATGTCGTTGATGGGTTTTTCTTTTCTTAGATAATCTTTGATGTATTCAAAGTTGACCAAGCCATTGCTGAACCAGTCTGATGTGAATTGTGGCATTACATCAACCTTTGGCGTAGTTCTTGGAATCCACCTACATATTCATCATCTAAAAAGATTTGTGGTACTGATCGTGCAGTGGGCACTGATTCTAACAGTTGCTCACGTGTCCAGTCTTGACTGATGTTGCGGACTTCGTATTCGATGCCTTTCATTTCCAACAAGCCCTTGGCTTGTTCGCAGAAGGCGCATTGGTCTTTGCTCCATACTATGGCTTTCATGTTGTTTTCCTTTTGGGTTCTACTTTGATAATGCATGGTGAATCAATGCGATCTGACATGGCTTTGACGCCATCTGCCCATGAATGCATTTTCATTGACAACCAGTCTAAAAATTGCACTCTCAGGCAGCGATTCTTTTCTTCAATCCGTTCAAACTTGCTCATCACATTGCGAATGTTTCGAAAGTCTTCCGACTCTCGTATTGCAGGATTGGGTTTATACATATTTTTTCCTTTTATAAATTTGGTAGTTCGTCGTAGTCCAGTTGATCACTCATGACCCCGATAACATAGTTAGTTGATTCGTTCTCTTGCAGTGCAGTTTGTTTCTTTGATGTGTCCACATGCTTCATGAACCAAGGGATGGGTGTGCTACGTGGTGCAGGTTCCAGGTACTTGATACCAATCTCTTTGAGTGCGCCCACTGCTGTATAGTCCACAAAGTCTTTGAGGATGTTGGCATTGAGTCCAATCACAGGACCTTTCTGGAACAGGTAGTCAGCCCAGGCTTTTTCCTCACGGATCACATCCAGATACATTTGGTATACTTCAGCTTCGCACTCTGCTCGGGCTGCGGCAAAGCGAGGGTCTTCTTTCACAACTTGATTGATGATCCAAGCAGTCCAGTCCTTGTGCAGGATTTCATCTTGCAGGATCAGGCTAATGATGTTGCCATTGCCAATGAAGATGCGATTCTCAACCATGGCCAATGACGTGGCAAAACTCACCATGAAGCGGAATGCTTCCAATGCGTATGACGCATTCAGTGCCAGCCAAATAGCCTTGATGTGTGCGGCTTCTTTAACAGGAACTTCCAGTTCTTTTTCGCAGTTGACCATGTGCAAGTGATCATAGTAGTTGCCCACACTTGATGCCATGTCCACAATCTCTTGTGTGTCGTGAATGGTGTTGAACACATCCTTGGGCACGTTGTAGATGTTGCGAATGATGTGGCTGTAACTTCTACTGTGGATGTTGGTTTCAAAGAAACTCCAGTTGTACATCAGCGCTTCCAGTTCAGGAATACTCACAACAGGAGTAAACACCTGTGCTGGTCCACGTCCTTGCAAACTGTCTAGTGCTGTTTGACGCAACAGGTTTGATGTAAAGATATGTCGCACAGTGTCTGACGAGTCCTTGAAGTCATTGGCATCTTTGGTCAATGAAATTTCTTCTGGAATCCAAAAAAAACCACGTGCCTCTTGTTCAAACTTTACAAGTTTGTTGTACTTGACTTCTTCAAAGCGTTGGATTGTAACAGGACCTGCAGGGTCCAAGAACATCTTGCGGCTCAGGTAGTCTGTTTTTGTTGATAAGTTGTATTGTTCTTTGCTCATAATTTGCAACTTTCGCAGTCTTCCGCATCATCGAAGTCAATGGCAGCCAGTGGTACTGCTTCTTCCTTGGCTGCTTTGGCGCCTTGCTTGTTGATTAGACTGTAATAGAATGTCTTGATGCCCCAGTGATGTGCTTGCATGAGATTTTTAGCAATCAACGTGGTAGGTACTTTGCGATCTGGCCAGTGTGCAGGATTGTAGAATGTGTTGGTGCTGATTGATTGATCAATGTATGCTGCCAACACTGCGGCTGTTTTTAAATACCCAATGCAATCTTGTTGTTGCCACATCATTTGATACTTGTTTTTCAACTTGTGATATTCAGGCACAACTTGTGTAAGACTACCTGCCTTGCTTTCCTTGACTGAGATCAAACTCATGGGCATTTCAATGCCATTGGTTGAGTTGATCACAACACTGCTGCTTTCCACAGGTGCTACTGCCATCAGTGTGGCATTGCGCACACCATAGGCTCGCATGTTGCCACGCAGGGTGTTCCAGTCCAGTCCAGGATCAGGTGTGAAGTCTACAAGTTCATTCACACCTTCGGCACGTAGTTCCCAGGGGAAGATGCCTTGTCCATAACGTGTCTTATCACTATCTTTGCAACGACCACGTTCTTTGGCCAGTTCCACTGTGGCTTCGGTCAAGTAGTAGGCTTGATGTTCCATCCACGTCTTGACTTCAGCCAAGGCGTCCCGTTCTCCGTACCGGAGGCTGCGTTTGGCGTGCCAGTAGGCGAGGTTTGTGATTCCAATGCCCAAGGGCTGGATCTCGTCGTTGGATAGTTGAGACTGGATGGAGAGAAAGTCTTGATAGTCAAGAATGTTACACAGGCTACGCTGAAGTATGCGACAAGCACGGCGCATGTCTTCTGGGTTACGGAACGCACCCCAATTGATTGAGCCCAGTGTGCAAAGAGCGATACGACCATCACGGTCATCCAAACGTTTAAAGGGTTTAGTAGGAAGAAGTATTTCACAGCAAAGGTTACTCTGGTAAATGGTATGATACTCGGGATTGAATGGGCCTTGGTTCATGACATTGTCAATGAACACAAGATAAATGCGTCCAGTGTCAGTGCGTTCTTTTAAAATGCCGGACCGGAACACTTCTTCAGCACTCATGGTTTTCTTACGCAAGGTGCTGTCTTTTTCGTACTTGATATACAGTTCCTCAAACAACTTGGTGTTGCTATAAAAGGCTTCGTACAGATCAGGTACTTGGTTGGGATCAAAGAATGTTATGTTTTCTTTGTTCTTGAATCGTCTCCAGAAGAACGCTGAAAGTACAACACCGTAGTCCATGTGTCGCACACGAGTTTCTTCTGTGCCTTGGTTGTTCTTGAGAACAATAAGATCATCAAACTGCAAATGCCATATGGGATAGAACACAGTGGCTGAGGCATTGCGGATACCTCCTTGACTGCAACTACGTAAATCACCAAACCATTTCTTTAAGAATGGTATCATGCCCGTGTGCATGATCTCACCACCGCGAATTGGACTACCCAAGGGACGCAGACGTCCAATTTCTAGGCCAATACCAGCACGTTTGCTGGCATACTTGGCCATCATCTCACCGCTGGCAAATATACTATCCAGGTCATCGTCTGATCTAATAAGAACACAACTGCTAAACTGCTTAGTAGGAGTACCAAGGCCAGCAAGCACAGGAGTTGCCAGAGTAAAGAGTCCGTCGCTGGCCGCTGTGTAGTATTCTTTGATATAACGCATGCGAGCTGTGTTAGGCTCTTCCTTATGGAAAACTGTGGCAGCGGCCACCATGTATCTAACTTGCGGAGTTTCATATGTTTGTCCTGTGCTACGATTCTTTACTAGGTATTTTTCAATCAACTGTTCTACTGCGGCATAACTGTATGACTCATCTTTAGCATGATCAATCATGTCATTCATGCGGTTCCAGTCGTCCTCTGTGTACCACTCCAGTAATTCAGGAGTGTACAAGCCAGTGTCCACATTGGTTTTCACAATGTTGTACAAGTGTGGAGGATCGTATGAGCCGTATACGTCTTTACGTAGCATAGATAGTCGTTGCTTGCCTGCCACGTACTGATAGTTGGTATGTCCAACATCAGGATTTGATTCTACATCAATCAAATCCACAATAGCACGTAGGGTAATACCGTCAATTTCTTTGGTGGTAATACCGTCATAAAAGTGCAACTGTGCTTTGATCTCTACCATGCTCTGGCTAACATCTGCTATACCTGAACATACTTTGGCAATTTGTGTTTGCCATTTTTCCAAGGCGAGTGGTTCTCTGCGCCCACTGCGCTTTACAACTGTGATACTTTTCATCTTATCCTAACGAATTTTTTGTTTTATTTCTTCTTGACTGACTTGTCGCCGGGGTTTCGACTTTCCCAGACTGATATTTACGACTTGATCAGGATCCCAATTCAGTATATATTTCTCTTGGCTCACTAGGACTAAATTGTCGCTTTGGTACTCGATCATCTGGGCGTCTTGCAGGTCTTCACGGTCTAGCATAGCAATAGTATACATGATTCCCAGGCCTCTTGCAACCGGACAGTACTGGTTGTCGCTCAATAACTGCCACGGATCGGGCCAATCTGTTTGGTCATCCCAGTGCAAGTGGTAGGCAGTCCAGGGAGTTTGGAACCACCATTGATTGATTTTGATTAAAGCAGGCTCTGAGTCCAGTTGACAACATTGTTGTCTTAACTGTGCCCAACTCTCCAGCCGCTCACTGAAGTCTCTAGGCCACATTGTGTTTAATAACTACGACCCAAGTGTGTTAAACTGTAATAAATCTTACCAGCTGCTCTGGTACTACTAGACGTGTACAACACACTCATGGTACTGCCAACATCAGTAACTTGTAATGTAATATCAGTGTCTGAATTTTGCACATAGTCATCTGTATAACTCAATCCATCTCCAGCTGAATCGTCAGCATCATTGACTATTGTCATAGTTCCTGTTCTTACTGATGTTTCTCTAGTAATAGTATAGTCCATACTAAATGCTTTGATCTGTGCCGAGCTTACTGTGAACAATGTACTATCAGTAGCGCCAGCACTCAGAGTTGCTTGTGTACCGGTCTCTCTTACAAAACTGCCCATTTGAATTTGGGCGGCACTGTCAACGCCAATGCTGGCAGGTACAGTTTGTGTGGCACTATTGAAAATTTTAATTCTAGGATAGGTACCACTGTATGCTGTGGTGCGCTGGAACATGTCACCAACGCTGATGTTGTTGTTAGCATCAATTGTGATCACTGCTGATGCAGGGCTCGATGATCCACTGAAATGATTTCCCACATCGTAGAATATGTTGTAACCTGTGGCATTCAAACTCACGCCATTGATCAAGATGCCTTCTTCATAGATATTGTCAAACACATTGCCTATGAATTTTACACCAGTAGGTCCGCCGTTGCTGGGACTGGCTCCGCCTAATATAGCACCTTGATACAGTGTGTCAAAGTAACTGTTACTAATAACACTTCCATTGATCTGTTGTTGAGTATTCATCCCATATGTAAATCCAGAAAACTTACAATTATCAAAATTTACTTGTTTGCATGGCAAACTGGTAGTGCTGGCCCAGTCAATTGCAAGTGTACCATCCACAGATGTAGTAAGATCAGCAGTGGTCAACGGTCCAACAAAATCAACACTGCTAAAAGAACACTGTTGCGCATTTTCGATCAACAATGTATCATTCATTTGGTCTGTTACAATGGCCATGCTAGATACTTCAATGTTCTTGGGTGGGGTAGCACCATTGGTAGCAATGTTTACACCTGTTTGTTGCAAACTGTCAGCAGTCTGTACCACATAACTTGGCAACGACTCAGCGGTCCAGTACAAAGCATTTGAAATCACAATGCCTGTGGCAGGTACAGGCGCAATGCTTCTATAGTATGTGTTGGTAGCCACATAGTATACCAAAGTGGCTTCGGCATAGGCTGTGTTGGCGGCCCAGTTTTGTACTGAAAAGTTGATGATACTGCTGGCAGCACCCTCGCCATAAAGTTTGGCGTAAGGGGGAATTTTTATCGTGTCGGTGACTATGTAGTTGCCAGCCGGGAAAAACAAACTGCGGCGAATGGCTGTGTTGTTTTGCACACAGAACAATTGATACAATGCACGATTTATGGCCGCTGTGTCGTCAGTTACGCCGTCGCCCACTGCACCAAAGTCTGTGATCACTGCATAACTGTCCAGTCGACTTTGTATGCTTTGTGAAATTGGACTACTGGGTGTGGCACCTGTTTGTGCAGTGTACCCAGCGGCTTCGCCTTTGTAAGTGTACTGTCCAGCAAAACTCAAGATGTCCGAAAACTCAGTTAAGATTTCAGTGTTGCCAACTACAGGGGCACCTTCTTCTAGTGCGCCATTACCAATGAACAATCTACGATCATCTACAGCCCAACCCAGTTCAGCACCAGCCAAGGGTTGAGGTAAGTCTTCTTGTAGACCCTTGCGGGCGGTAATTCGGGATATTTGTATAATTGCCACAGTGTGATTCCTTGAGGTATCACATATTTAGCAAGTAATACTGTTCCACCTTTTTCCACCACAAGTTGCGATACTTCTCAAATTCTTGACCTTCCAGTACAAATTCCTGATACTCGGGTTGAGAGATCATGTTCATTTGTTCGTCTAGTGCGGGTTTTACACACATCAAAACTACGCCTTTTCGGATTCGTGTGCCATGCAGTTCGTTGTGCGCTTCTGCGTAAGCACATAATTGCACAAAGTAATCATCAATCCATTCACGCTTTTTGGGCTTGTTGGTTTGCTTGTAGTCCAGGATGGCTTCTTCGTTCAAGTGTATGCCAGCGCCATCTGTAGTGCCTGCATATACTCGGGGAAAATATAGCGGAACTTCAATGCCCCAGAATTCGCTGACATTTTTCAAGCCGTGTTCCACAACTTTTTGCGCCATGGCATGACTGGCCCAGGAGAACGGATTTGTTCCGCGTTCTTTGATGGCACCATCTCGAACATACTGTTCAAGATAAGTGTGCATGCGGGTGCCACGATTGGCAGCTTCTGTTGTAATGGCTTGTGCTTTTTCTGCACCAATACTGTTGCGCCAATTCTGCAAGGCTTTTTTACTTTCCTCGCTCTTGGTTTTGTCAAGTATGGTTGTGACACTGGGCAACTTGTTGCCATCTGGTGTGGCATAATACCGCTTGCCTTCAATGTTAACTCGCGGCACAGGTTGGTAATCAAATCGGGGATTTAACAAATTAAACTCTGAAACTTTCTCCGCAACCGCAACGGTCGCGTTCATTGGGGTTGGTAAATTCAAAACCTTCATTGAGGCCTTGGCGTACATAGTCTACTTGAGTTCCGGTCAAGTACACATCATGTTTTTTGTCAACTATCACACAAAAATCATCTTGAGCATAATTTATAGTGCTATCATCGGGCTCATACTGTTTAACGTATTCTAACACATAAGCAAGCCCTGAGCAACCTGTAGTTTTAACACCCAACCTTATGCCAGCATAGCCTTTGGTTTGAACCAATTTTTGTATTTTATTTCTAGCAGTTTCGGTTATAGTGATCATGTTAATATTTACTAATCAATTTCATTGCATAATTCATTGGCAACTTGTTTAAAATTGTCTTTTACAGTTAATTGAAAAAGTTTTTTTGCAGATTCCTTTGGTAACAATTTTAAAACATATAAAATAAAACTGTTATTGATGGTCAACCATCCTCCGAAAGACATAGGCTCACACGATCTTATTGTGGGGTTTCCTAAAAAATCTTGAGTAAAATAAAATTTTTGCTCTGTTGTCCAATTGGTATAAAGATTGTTCCACAGTATATGATACCCATCGCTGTTTAATAAATTATCCATTATTGGTTCAATGTCTATGTATATTCCAGTGTGTTGTATCATTATGAATTTTATCACACTAAGGGCATTGTACATGCCTGACAACACTGTCATTTTTGCTAGGTCTTGCTGATCAAACGAAATACATTTTTTAGGAATGTCACTAACATAAAAATCAAAATTTGGATTAATTCTTGTAGATTTGATGTATTCAAATTGAAATTTGCGTTGGTACTCAGGATCGTACACTGCTGGACTGGCGGGCAACGGTTCATTTAAAAACACAATAGGTAATATGTTTTTTTGAGTAACTTGGCGTAGTGTTTCTCGCCATGTACTTGGTGTTTGTCCAGGTAATCCGTAAATCAATTGTGCCTTGACAATTAATTGTGGGTGTCGTGTGGTCAATTCGTCTGCCATGGCAGCATGTGTTTCCCAGCCAACATCTGGGCGATCAATGTTTTTTAATATTTCTTCGTTGGTATCTTGTATGGAAAAGTTCAAAGTTTTTTGTACCAACCCACTTTCAGCCATGATGTTAAAAATTTTCAAATTGACATCTTTTCGCAGTTTGCTGTAATTGCCGCTGATTTTAAATCCAGCATTGTGTTGCAGATTTTTTTGTGCAAAGTACTCAATCATATCAACATCTTCGTCGTACTGCCCAACGTTGGCATCAGACAAGTAAATTTGTTTGATTCCTAATTCATGAAATAGATCAATTTCTTGTTGATAGGTGTTTTTGCGTCGAGATATTTTGTTTCCTAATCCGCTGTTCCAATCACAGAATGTACATGCATATGGGCAACCTCTGGTCAGCGTATACGGCAAGTACAATGTTCCGTTACGTTCCAGGATTGTTTGAGTCATTTCAGAAAACAGTTTTCGATTGTGAGTAAAAGGACTGGTACTGATCATTTTTACAAATTTGTACTCTGCTACAATGGGCAAACCAGTGTTGTGATTTATCCAGCCACAATTGGATGTATTGAACGCAATCAATGTGGTCTCAGTTACTAAACTTTTAACAATGTCTGCAAATGCATGTTCCCCTGCTCCGTACACAGCATAGTCAATATATGGATGTTTGACAAAAAAGTCAGGGTCAAGATTGACGTTGATACTAGGACCTCCAGCAATGACTTTGACATGCGCGGGCAACTGCGATCTAATTTGCACTAGTTGGTTGATCAGATATTCATGATTCCATATGTAATGACTGGTGCACAGGACGTCTGGTTGATGTTGTTTAACGTATGCCAACAATTCATCATTGGTCATTGTTTGTTGAATAGGTACCAGCCATTCCAGTTGTTCGGCAACATCTGGATAGGTTATATCAATATAAGTTTTTAAATGCAATACAGCCGGATACAACCAAGATTTTGTTCCGCCAGCATGATAAAGCAATATTTTTAACTTTTTCATATCACTAGGCCAATTCATCAAACAGATCTAGAACATAATGAAATAATACTTTTTCTTTGCTCAAATAAGATAACTGTTCTTTTTGAACGTCTGGCAATAACTTTTGAACTTGTAAGATGAATTTGTTATTACAGATTAATTCTACGCTGAGAAACCCGTACTCACAAGAGTAGTTTATAGCAGCATTTCCTTCAAAATCTTGAGTAAGGTAAAAATTTTTTTCGTTTGCCCAATTGCTGTAAAGGTTATCACATAAAATATAATACCCCTCGTCAGACAATAAATTATCAATCAGTAGTTCAGTATCTATCCGCAATTTAAAATATTGTATCATGGCTAAATTTATCATACTAACTGCTTCGCAAATTCCAGACAATATAAACATTTCTGCTAGATCACGTTGACTGAATGAAATACATTTTTTAGGAATTATATTTACATAATCATTTTGTTGAAGATCTTTGCGTAC
>JAUKPS010139547.1:0-16104 GCA_032273165.1 Chlorellidium tetrabotrys
GCCCGAGGCATTGATCATGCGCTTGAGCCGGTCCACCATGAAGAAGTAGCCATCGTGGTCCACATAGGCCAGGTCACCCGTGCGTAGGAAACGCTTGCCTTCGAGGGTGATGAAACTCTCGGCCGTGGCCTGGGGCTGGCGCCAGTAGCCCTGCATGACCTGGGGCGCGTGCACCACGATTTCACCGGTCTCACCCTGAGGCAACTCCTGCAGGGTCACCGGGTCCAGCACACGGGCATCGACGTCGTAGACCGGGATGCCCAGGCACTGAGGTTTGGGACGTTGCGGCGGGTTGATGTGGGTGGCGGCCAGGGTCTCGGACATGCCGTAGCCCTCCACATAGTCCAGGCCTGTGAGGTCCTTGAGCTTCTTCGCGATGGCTTCGGGCATGGCCGCACCACCGCCGCGTACACCCTGCAGACTGGACAGGTCGTAGTCGCCCAGGCGCGGATTCGAGAGGAAATCCACCACCATGGTCGAGATGGCCTGCCAGATACCTATGCGATGGCGCTGGATGCACTGAGCCGCCACGTCGCGGTCCCAGCGCGAAAGGATGACGATGGTGGCACCGGCAAAGATCGGCCCGTTCATGCTGCCCGCCATGCCCGTGACATGGAAAAAGGGCAAGACCGAGAGATAGACCGCGTCCTGCGTGCGGCTGAACCACTGCACGCCCCCGACCAGGGTGCTCATCACGCTGCGGTGGGTGTGCACACAGCCCTTGGGCTGACCTGTGGTGCCGGAGGTATAGGGCATGACACAGAGATCGTCTGGCCCCACGGTATGCGGCCCCGGCTGCTGCGCCCGCTGCAGGATCTCGTGCCAGAGCGTGACACCAGGCGCGACGATGGACTCGCGCGGTGCGGCCACAAAAGGCGGCAGCGCGAGATCGGTTGGTACACGCAGGTAATCGCTGTAAGCCGCCACGCCCACGTGGCGCAGACCTTCCTTGCCACCGAGCAGGGGCGCGATCTGCGGATACAGGTCCTGCGCAACCAGGGCCGTGCTGGCCCCGCTGTCGCTCACGTAGTGGCGCAGCTCCTCACCGCGGTTCATGGGGTTGATGGGCACAACCACCGCATTGGCGCGCAGGATGGCGTAATAGGCGATCACCCATTGCGGGCTGTTCTGCATGTAAAGCAGCACACGGTCACCGGCCTGCACACCGCAGTCCTGCTGCAGCCAGCCGGCGACACGCTCGCACTCGCTGCGGAACTGGGCGTAAGTCAGCGGCGTGTCGTAATAGATGAGGTAGGGCTTGTCGGGGTAACGCGTGGCCGAGACCTCGACGTTGAACCAGAGGCTGGTCTGCGGCAGGGTCAGCTGCCGCGGCAGGCCGGGGGGCCAGTGCGCGAAATGACGCTGCGTGCGTGTCGGCATCGTGTCTCCTCTTGCCCCGGCCGGTCGCCACGGGTCCGGGAAATTATCGGGCGCCTGCGGCGGCCGCACTGTCGCGCTGCGGACTACGGACATAGCCGTAGCGCTGTGGCAGGCTGGCCTGCGGCTCTTCCTCGGGCACCCAGAACCCGGCCTCCACACGTTCGGCCGCCAGGGCCATGTCCTGCGTATGGACCAGACCAAAACCTCGCGCCGTCACCAGGTAGAGGCGACCGGTTTCGTCCAGCACACAACGCTGCACCTCGGCCGGCACGCCATCGTGGGCGCACACCGCGCCGTCGTTCTGCAGGCGCCAGATCCAGGGCGTGGCTTCAAGCTCCACATAAACCCGCTGCGGACCGTTCTGAAAATACCAGTGGCCCTGTGTATTACGCTCGTAATTGCGCTGGATGAAGTCGATCAGCTTCTCGTGTTTGAGCAGCGAACCCTTGGCACCAGGGCGGCCGCTGTCGAAGGCGCCCGCGGCCTGCGCGCGGTCATCCCGCATATACCAGTTGCCGCGTGCGTCCAGGCCCAGCCAGCCATAGCAGTCAGGCACGTTGGGCCACTTGGCCATGGCCTGGCGGACGATGTCATCCATGGGCCGGCTCCGCGCCACCCGACGCCTGCAGCAACCAGCGCCCCACGGCTTCGGGCATGGTGCGCACATGGCCAGGCCAGCGCCCGCCGGGGAAACCCACGTGGCCGCCATGGGGCGGCTGCCACAGTGTCACGTATTTGCCCGCATCGCTCCGGTTCGGCAGGCTGTGCGCCGGCACAAAAGGATCGTTGCGTGCATTGAGCGCCAGCGCCGGGATGCGTATGCGCGCCAGGTGCGGTTTGGCCGAGGCACGGGCCCAGTAGTCCTCGGTGTTGCGAAAGCCGTGCAGGGGCGCGGTGAAGAGGTTGTCGAATTCGTAGAGATCGCGCGCACGCTCCAGCGCCTTGCGGTCGAACAGGCCCGGGTGCTGGGCGAGTTTGGCCAGGGCTTTGGGTTTCATGGTCTGGAGGAACATGCGGGTGTAGACCTGCCGGTTGAAACCGCGGCCGATGGCGTGGCCGCCGGCTGCGAGATCCAGCGGTGAGCAGACCGCCGCCACGGCGTCGACCACTTGCGCGGCCTCCTCCTCCAACTCGCCGGCCCAGCGCAAGAGCGCATTGCCTCCCAGCGAGATGCCGACCGCCACGATGCGCCCCGCGTGCAACGCACGAAAGCGCCGCAGGATCCAGTTGATCTCTTCCCAGTCACCCGAGTGGTAGGCGCGTGGTGCGCGGTTGAGTTCACCGCTGCAACCGCGAAAGTGCGGCACCGCATAGGCCAGACCGCGCTCGCGCGCGAAACCGGCAAAGGCCTGGGCATACTGGCTCTGCGTCGAACCTTCGAGGCCATGGAAAAGCACAAGCAGGGTCTCGCCCGCGGCACCGTCCAGCCAGTCCACGTCGACAAAATCACCATCGGGTGTGTCCCAACGCTCGCGCCGGAACTCCGGCGCGGGGCCATGCACACGCCGCGCATAAAGCGCGGCCCAGATGGTCTGCAAATGGCCGCCGGGCCGCCAGAGGGGAGCGGTGTAGTTCATCATCAGATTCCGGCGCTTATTGTCCTCCAGCCCGCTCACATCGTCCGTCCCCGATGTATTCTTGCGCCACCTCCATGGAGATTCCGACATGCTGCGCCGGCCCCTGATGATCCTCATTGCTGCCTTGCTGAGTGGCTGCGGCCAACAAGAATTCAAGCAACTCGAAGCCGAGCGTCAGGCAGCCTGGCAAAGCCTGCAGGCCCTGCAGGCGCAACGCGCGGCCCTGGCGCTCAACCTGCTGGCCAGCACCCGCGCCCTGCCCTCTGTGCCCACGGCAGACTTCACACGGCTGGAACGCGCCCGTGGGCAGACCCTGGCCCTGCCGGCCAGCAGCAGCCCGGACGATCTGGCGGTCTTGCAGCACACGCTCCAGGCCCAGGCAGAGTTGACGTTGGCCCTGACGCCTTTGCTGGCCCAGGCGCGCCAACAAGCCGGTCTCTTGCCCATGACCCAGCAGTTCGAGAGCCTGGACAATCGCACACGTGTCGCGCAGCAACGTTACCAACTGGCCACACAGCGTCACAACCAGTTGCTGGCCAGCTTCCCCACCAGCCTCACCGCCCGCGTAAAAGGTCTTCAGCCGCAGGCCCTGTTACCCGGCCTGCCCTGAGGCCCCATCTGCTGGCAATTTGATACATGTCTGCATTCAGCCCCCTCCTCTTCGCCCGTCCTGCCCCACGCATCGCAGCACTGTTTCCCTCCGGGGTTGCCGCTTTCGAAGCACAAGGGCCCTACTCTGCCGATTTTCTGTTTGACACTGAGCGCGCCTGTATTGCGCACGCCGTTGGAAGCCGTGCGCACGAATTTGCGGCAGGTCGCGCGTGCGCTCGTGCGGCCTTGTCGCAACTCGGCCTGCCCCCTGTGCCTATTCCCGCAGGGCCGGACCGCGCACCCATTTGGCCGCTGGGCTTCACGGGCAGCATCAGCCATACGCATGGGTATTGCGTCGCAGTGGCCGCACGGGTGCAGGAAGAAGGTAAAAAAAACGACTTCGTTGCGCTAGGAGTAGATGCCGAGCAGGCTGGACAGGTGCGTCCGGAGCTTTGGCCGCAGGTCATGCGCGAGGAAGAAATCGCACGGCTCTGTTCGCTCAGTGAGCCAGAACGCGCTGTGAGCGCGGCCCTGATCTTCAGCGCCAAGGAAGCCTTCTACAAGGCACAGTACGCGCTGACACAGAGTTGGGTGGATTTCGATGATGTAGAAATCGAGCTCTTGGCGAACTCATTCGTTCTGTATGTGAGAAACGCTGATCTGCCGATCGCGCGGCATGCGCGCACCTTCAAAGGTCGCTTTTTGGTCAGTACAGAACATGTTTTTACTGGATTGGCAATCTGACTCAGGCCTTTTAGTTCAACTCTGGGTCTCCGCAACCAGAAGCAGAAAAGTCTGCTCCTCGACGATTTGGATCTTCTGAAATCGGATTGCGAACCCAGCGTCGCGTAGCAAGCGCGGATAGTTGTGACCCAGAGAATTTTCGAAACCATAAGGCCGCGAAACCTCCTCGCGCTCAAAATCATAGTCAGCAGGAACCGGCTCAATCAAGGCAACTGCCGCCGGAGACTGATGGACTGCAATGCATGAGAACAGATCCTGCAAAGCGAGACGCGGAAAGTATTCGAATACCCCAGCCACGGTCAGATACACCGCGCCCGCTCCGCCATGCGCAGGAATCCATTCTGTGGCGTCCCCTGCCTCAAAGCGAATGCGTGCATCCACCCTACGGCCACGATTGATATGCGTCTGCTGTTCGCTGAGATCAAGACCGATCAATACCGGCACATTGGGCAAGCGCCTGGCAAGGTCTTCAAGAACCAGTCCCGAACCACAGCCGACTTCGCATAGCGTCCGATAGCTACCAGCCCCCTGCGCAGAAGGCTCAAAAAACTGCCTGAGGGGCTCGACGATGGCGGAGTGATGCGCTAGCCAGAAACTCTCAAAGCGGGCCTGCGCCTGCGCGTGAAATGAAACGGCTTGCTCTCCCTTCCACAGCCAGGCATGCAATGGCGCAAGCTGATCCAGCGTGCCAGCACTTGCATGGCGGTACACCAGGGATGCAATGACCGCTCGTTCAAAAAAACCGATGCGAGGCGGCATATCACCTGCGGCAACGCGTGCCGCATATGCTGGAGCAACCCAGCCGATGAGCCGACCGACACCAATTTTGGCCAGCAACGTCCAGCGGCTACCTGAAAGATCAGCCGGGAATTGCACGTCCTCAAATGCCATTGTCTCTGCCTCCATCTACGGCTTTAATAACTCGGGCGCAATCCCCAGCTCATCAAAAACCAGCAATGCTCGCAGTGCATCGTGGTTTTTCAGTGCGGCCCAGTTGCGCGGCCTGCGGCCATTGAGCAAATCTTGCAGCGCACGTTCAGAGCGCTTGCCGTTGTGCGTCTGCGGTAATGCGTCAACCTGCAGCAGCACGTCGGGCACGTGCGTCTGTCCGGCCTTGTCCTTCAACTCGCGCTTGATGCGAAAACCGAGCGGCCGGTCCAGCGTTGTCCCGGGCTTCAGTATCACCAGCAACACCAGTTTCTTGCCGCCAGGCACAGCGGGCGCCTCCTGATCCACTGCCATCGCCTCGACCACTTCGGGCAGTCGGCCCACGATGCCATAGATTTCTGCCGGACCAATGCGCACACCGCGTACGTTCAGCACGCCGTCGGATCGGCCGAGAATGCGGGCTGTACCGCGCTCCGTCAGCTCCACCAGATCGCCGTGCGTCCACACGCCTTCGTGCTGCGAAAAATAAGCGTCGTGAAAACGCTGGCCGTCCTTGTCGCCAAACAGCCCGATGGGGCGCGATGGGAAGGGATTCACGCACACCAGTTCGCCACTGCCCACGTGCAGGTTCTGTGCATCATCGCGCGCGCGCACATCCAACCCCAGGCTGACGCACTGGCTTTCGCCTCGATACACTGGCAGCAGCGGATTCCCCAGTACGAAACAACCCAGAATGTCTGTGCCACCCGAAATAGATTGAAGCGACAGCTCCCCGAACGAGCGCGCCACAAAATCAAACTGGTCATCGAACAGGATGGAGCCTGTCGAGAGTATGGCGCGGAGGCGGCTCAGGTCACAGCGTTCGCGCGCAACGATTTGCGCCTCGTCCAGATAGCGCAGATAGGCCGGACTGGCACCCAGCACCGTCACCCCCGCGCGTGCAATGTGTTGCAGCAGCGAATCGGCATCTGGGTAGCTGACTGAACCGTCAAACAGCACCACATCCGCATCCGTGGCCAGCGCCGACACCACCCAGTTCCACATCATCCAGCCTGCACCGGTGATGAAGCACAGCGTGTCGTCGCGGCGCAAGTCGGTATGCAGAGCGAGTTCCTTGAAGTGCTCGATGAGCGTACCGCCGTGGCCATGCACGATGCACTTGGGCGCGCCGGTTGTTCCCGACGAGAACATGATGAACAGAGGGTGGTTGAAAGGTACGCGCTCGAAACCCTGGCGTGGTGCAGTTTTCACCAGCGACGACAGTCGTAGCACCGGGACACGCGGCGTGAAGTCCAGCTCGCCATCGTCCAGCAGCACCAAGGTGCGAATCGAGGGCACTTCATCCAGCACCCGTGCAATCAAATTGCCAATTGGACGGTCCTGCCCCTGCAGCTCATGGCGAGTGTGTGCAAACAGCAAATCGGGCGCCAGCGGGCCGAACCGGCTCAGCACGCTTTCCGGCCCCATGTCCGGCGCCACAGACGACCAGCTTGCCCCCAGGCTGGCACTGGCCAGACAGGCGACCACCGAGGACGACTGATTACGCGCCAACGCGCACACGCGGCTTTGCGCATGGATCCCCAGTTCGGCCAGCCCACCGGCCAAGCCCAGAACGTCGCGTCGTAACTGACCGCGCGTGTATTGCCCGACCAGTCCGCGCTCGCCGATATCGCGCAACACCACTCGCGCGTCATCGCCGCGCTCGCGCAACAGATTCTCCGCATAGTTGAGCCGAACTTGCGGGAAGAAACGCGCCGACTCCACCTCATTTCCTTCGCACACCGGATCCAATGCCCCTTCGTGCAAGGGCGCAAGAAACTCGAACATTAGCCGCCAGAAATCACGGAAGTGTTCGGTAGACCAGCGCGAAAGTTCGGGCCAGTCCGCCAGCGTCAGGCCGGTGCGCTGACGGGCAAAGACCATGAACTCAGCAAGCCGCGATTGCGCGGCGTCCGCGCGCGCAGCGAAGGTCTGTCTGGTTTCTCGCATGGTGCTGCTCTTCCCTTTGTTTGCCTGCCCCCGCAAGGCGCACCGCTCAAGCTGCCTTGAACTGCGGGTGGCTGCTGATGTAAGTCACGATCTTGTGCATCGAGTCAAAGCTGTCCCGCGTCAAGCTCTTGCGGTCAATCTTGATGCGGTATCGCTCCTCCAGAAAGAGCGTCAGGTTCACGAAGCCGAGGCTGTCGAGAACACGTGTGTCGAGAAAAGACTGGTCGTCGCCCTTGATCAGTTCCTCAGCCTCGCCAAAGTGATAACGGTCATCCAGCCAGTCAATCACCGCTCGCCTGATTTCATCCATCGTCATCCCCTCTTCTTGTCAGTTCAGAACTGAGCGTAAATGAATGCCCCTTCCGACAGGGGCTTGAACACGAACAGATACACAAGCGCCAGCCCATAGACCACGCCCCGCAGCGGTGCAGGCCACCGCATGAACCAGGCCACGACACGCCCGCCACGTTCAGTGGAAAATAGATGATAAATGCCGACAAACCCAAGGCACAGGAGTATGTTCACCGTGTTGCCGATACCGTCGCCCACGATGAGGTGACGACTGCCGCCCCATCCGAGCAAACCCAGCGCAAACTGCCCCGCCCCCTCCAGATTGGGCACCCGAAAGGGGATCAGCGACAGCATGAACCAGAGCTGCGTCATGAACCAGGCTGCGCACACATAGGCGCTGGACTTGCGGCGCTGAACCCAAACCCGGTCCTTGCGGCACAAGCTGCGGTAGAACTCGTCCCAGCGGTGTGCGATGGCCAGCACCGCACCATGCAGCGCACCCCACAACACAAACATCCAGGTCGCGCCATGCCACAGGCCGCTGATCAGCAGCACCACAAACAGCCCGGCCGCCAGCCTTCCGCGCAGCAGGCTGCTACCGGTGACCAGCGGCGTGTAGATGTAGTCGAACAGAAAATTGGTCAGCGATATGTGCCAGCGCTTCCAGAAATCACTGATGTTGCGCGCCAGGAAGGGAAAACGGAAGTTGTCAACCAGCGACAGCCCGAAGAAGCAAGCAAGCCCCTGCGCGATCAGGCTGTATCCCGCGAAGTCGCAGAAGATTTGCATCGTGTAGGCAAACAGCGCCCACCAATGCGAGCCGGTGTCAAACTGGCCGGGAGCGGCAAACACGCCCTTGGTCAAATCGTCCAGGGTGGCCGAGACCAGGAACTTCATCGTATAACCCAGCAGGAACAGCAAGCCGCCGCGCGCGAAGGCTTGTGCCGTGGGGCTGCGCGGCGCCTGCATTTGCTCCAGCAGGTCCCCGCGCGCGATAGGGCCGGAAAGGATTTGCGGAAAGAACGCGACGAAGGCCGCGAAGTCCAGCAGTGATTTGGGCGCCTCACGGCGCCCGTATGCCACGTCGATGAGCAGCGCAACGATTTGCAGCGTCCAGAAAGAAATACCGATAGGCAGAATCAGCCGCACAACGGGCAAGTCTGCCTGCGCGCCGAACAATTGCGCAAGGCCTTCGATGGTGTTCTCGAAGAAACCCAGATACTTCAACAGCAAAAGCTGGCCCAGGTTGTAGAGCAAACCCAGCGGCAGCAGCACCTTGGCCCGCATAGGCACGCCCGCATCGTCGCGCTTACGCAGTCCAAGGAGGATTGCGTAATTCACCAATGCCGCAGCGATGAAGATGGGCAGCGCTTTCGGACCCCAACTGGCGAAATACAAATAGCCCGCGATCACCAGCACCGCGTTTTGCCACGACGCGCGCCGGGGCAACAGCCAATACAGCAGCAGTACGGCAGGAAAGAAAAACAGCAGGAACAGCAGGCTGGCAAAACTCATGGTCTCCCTCCTGCCAATTCAGACAAGTGCCTGAACGGCCCGGCCATGGCCCACTGCCTGACTTTTTCGTCGCCCTGTGGCTTCAGATGGTCGAGGTCCTTGCGGAAGTCGTTGTCTTGCAGTAGCTGGGCGTCCTGCAAACTCACGACGTGAGCGCCGTATCTGGCAGCGTAGCCTTCCATGATGCCGCGGAAACGGTTGCCGCTGGCAACAAGCGCTGGCGAAAGCGCGCTGGGATAGGTCGGCCACAAGACCAAGCTGATGCCGAGCTGCCGTTCAGCAGCGAAGCGCAGGATGCGCTCCAGCGCCTCCAGTTCTGCCTGCGGGTGACAACGGTTCTTGCTGGCGGTAAGGTCGGTTTCGTCCTCGAGCATCGCCGTCCACCACGCCAGCCGGTCGGCATCCAGCTTGGTCCGCAGTTCCTCGCTCTTGGGCAGAAAGATCTCGCGGAAGTCGCGGATGATACGAAAATGCCCCCGATCGCGCAGCAACGTGGAGCCGCCCGTGTGCTCATTGACGAGCTGGTCTATGAAGTTGTTGTTGTAGGACGTGACGCCGTTGGTGAGCAGGTCTTGCGCATAGTCCCCCAAGCCCCAGGCACGAGCGGGCAGGTTCGGGTAAGGTTCGTCATTGCCGCACACGTCCCACGGGTTCGTGACCAGCACGAGGTGCCGAAGCTTCGATCGCGCACGCCGCCCCTGTGCGTCCGCTTCGTCCATCAAAGGCACGAGCCGGCGTTGAATCAACCAGTCATAGGCGAAGTACCGTCCGCCTTCTATGGGGACAACCTGCATCTCCAGCCCGGGCGTTTGCTCGCCTAACCAGCCCGCGAAAGGGATGAAGGAACGCGCATAACTGGAGCCCAACACCAACACGTCCGGGTCACCGCGCTTGTAGTCTCTAATAGCATCGCTCGTTTCGTATTCGAGCGGGGGGAATACTACAATTCGCCCGAGCAGAGCATCCGCAGCGACCACCGTCGCAACCGCGAACACAAGGACAGCGAGAATCGATTTGATGGAACCGCTCACAGGCAAGAACCTCCCGGCACAAGCACGCGAAACCGGTAAAGACGATGTTTGGGACATCTTTGCTTCACCGGCGGCCTTCGACCCCAAGGTGCAAGCCTTCAATCGCATGACGGCCGAGGCCTTGAGCCTGACCATTCCAGTATATGCGAAGCCTGCTGCCACAACCCGTCATGAACGTGAAGCCTGGGCGCAGCAGGGCGTGACGAAAGACGCTGCATGGCTGGACGTGGTGAGCGCGCGCAGTACCCTGCGCGTGCGGGTGCTGCCGGCGCAAGCTCCGAAAGGCATCTACTTTCATGCGCATGGCGGCGGTTGGGTATTGGGCGGACCACACCATCAGGATGATTTGCTGCACCACGTCCGCGACTGCGCGCAGATGACCGTGGTCTCCGTGGAGTACCGTCTTGCTCCCGAACACCCCTTTCCTGCAGCACTTGACGACACGGAAGACGCTTTGCGATGGCTGCTCGACGGCAACGCGCCCATCCTCGGCGCTGACGGCCCCGTGGTCGCAGGCGGCGAATCCGCTGGAGCCAATCTGATCGCTGCCGCCCTGGTTCGTTTGCGCGGCCATGCGAACTTTGCGCGATTGACCGGTGTTTGCCTCAATTACGGCACATTTGATCTTTCCGGCACGCCGAGTTTGTTGTCGTCCATGCCTGGCACGGCGTTTCTCGACGCCAAGCTCAGCGCCTGGTTCCGCGACCATTACGCACCCGGTGAGCGACACCGTGACCCAGAGGTTTCGCCGCTGTATGCCAACCTGCGCGGGCTGCCACCAGCCCTTGTCCTCGTCGGCACAGATGATCCCGTGTTGGACGACAGCCTGTTCATGTATGCACGCTGGCGCGCTGCTGGCAACGCCGCAGAGTTGATCGTTCTCCCCGGAGGGCTGCACGGGCTGCTGGAATGGAAAACGCCGCTGACGCGGCTGGGGCGTGAAAAGCTGTCGACTTTTCTTCTGCGCGCTGTGCCATGAGATCAGCCACAGAACGGTACACACATTCCACACCATCCCGACAAAAGAGTCATGGGCTGCCATCGATCACCCTTTCTTCACGGAGCGGGTGCGCCGGCTGGCTGAGCCGCTGGAGCAAGCAGAAAACGCTCCAATGACTCATAGAGGTTTTCCTTCAAGTCCACGCCGCCGAACAGATGATCGGCATGAGGAAACATCGTCAGCTTGATCTTTCCACGCAGACTCCCTCCGCCCGGGAGCATGTCATAGAACTGATCCTTGTAGCTGTAGTAGTAGGCAAAGCCTCCGGTAAAACAGAAATACAGCTGGGTACCTCGTACCAGCATGGCGTCAACATCCTGGCGCATTTTTTCCTTGGACGGAAATTCGCGCACCAGGACATCATCTTCGGCGGACTCTTTCTTGACCGGGATACGCAGAAGCAAACGCCTCAGGCTGCGTGCGTAATAACGAAGCTGAAAAAATTTCATGAACTTGATGTTCAACACATGGCGCGGCGTGTCGTAGTGGTAGCCGTCCAGGAAGAAGGCTTGGCTCACCCGCGGGTCTTCCACCGCCACGGCATGAACGGGGTCCACACCTGAACACAAGCCGATCAGCGCAACCTGCGACAGTCCCTTTTTTTGCAGGACAAACTCGACGGCTTCACGCATATCGGCCTTATGCCGCTCCATGTCCGAATGAGTATCACGACGACTCTCGCTGTCGCCCAAGCCGGATACGTCAAAGCGCAGCGTGACAAAACCCTTGTCTGCCATCCGACGCGCAAACTCCACCCATATCCTGTTGGGTCCTGGTCTGTGATTCAGGCCCACATTGGAAACCACGATGGCCGGGCGCTTGTCCGTGGTTGCCAACACATCGCCCGCAGGCTCCGTGAGAACGCCAACCAGGCCGCCGTGGCTGCCGAACTTGTGAACGCGTTCGCGATATCCCATTACCTACACCGCCCTCAATCTGTCCGTGATACGGGAGATGCTGGCACCGGCCAACAACATGCCATCGTCACGTACTTGCGATCCAGCATCCCCGATTTCGTCCAGTACCGTCTCGATACCGCGTTCTTTCAACACAGCAAGGAGGGACTGCTGCCGGGGCGTCATCTTGCTGGTGACGATGCACATGCGCCGAGCGGCCGGCACAGCCTGCCGCGCCAGATCAAGTGCCTCGATTTCGGCATGATGCGCATCGCTCATGGTGTGGCCCAACAACTCATGCCTGCGACCTTTGCGCCACCACGATGGCGGCTCGAGCAAGTCTCCGAACTTTCTGCGTTCCATGGCGCGCAGTTCTGCCAAGTAGCAGCTGCCGTGGATGACAGGCTCCCAAAGCACAAGATCCTCAAGCGGCCGCTCAAACGGCGTGCTTGCGGCGATGGTCGCGCCCAAACGAAAGCCGACAACTGAAAATCGCCTGGCATTCGAAATTTCCTTGAGCTCTTGAAGGGCCATCTGGAGATCGTCACGCCACTGCTGAAAAGACGCGTTTTTACTGTCGCCTGCTGAATCGCCTGTACCGCTCCAATCGAAACGCAACACGGAACACCCTGCCCGTGCGAATTGCGCCGCCAGCAAACGAAAGGCGTAATGGGTTTGCATGCACTCCTGCGGGCCCGGGTTGGCCAGGACAACGCCGTGCTCGCCGCCGTCAGCCGCTTCGTGATAGACACCGAAAAGCTGCTGGCCGGTGCCTCCGAAAAAAAACGCTTCCAATCTTGTTCTCCTGCTTTTATTGCAGGCCGATTTTTTGCAGCATTTTTTGCGCAAGGCCAACCGGTTTACCGGGGGAGGGCTTGCCCTTTGCATCATCATGGGTCGCCGGACCAGAGGCGCCGCCACCATGCTCGCGCGTCAGAAGTTCCGCCGTCTGCTCCAAAGAGTTCAGCAGCATCAGACGCGGGTTGATCCGCACGCCGGTTTTCTCCTGAACCCTCGCAATGACCTGGAAGCACAGGAGCGAATGCCCACCCAGGTCAAAGAAGTTGTCATGGACGGATATGCCGCCCACCTTGAGCGCCTCCTGGAACAATTCCGCCAACAGTCGTTCGGCGTCGGTACGCGGTGCAACCACCGTCCGCGCGTGAGCCACTGCGCCGGCAGGCGCAGGCAAAGCCTTCCGGTCTACCTTGCCGTTGGGCGTGAGCGGCAGCTTATCCAGCTCGATGAAGTATTGCGGAACCATGTAGTCGGGTAGCGTCTTGCGCAGGTGTTTACGCAGCGCCATGTCAGCGTACTCTTCCCCATCTTTCGGGACAACATAGGCCACGATGCGCACGTCACCTGGCATGTCCTCGCGCGCCATGACGGCAGCCTCCCGCACCGCAGCATGCGTAGACAGCACCGACTCAATCTCTCCCAGTTCGACTCGGAAACCACGAATTTTGACTTGGTGGTCTATGCGCCCCAGGTACTCCAGCGTCCCATCGGGCAGCCAGCGGACCAAATCGCCCGTTCGGTACATGCGCGCGCCCAATTCGCTCGCGAACGGGTCTGTCAGAAAGCGCTCGGCCGTCAGTTCCGCCCGGCCCAGGTAGCCGCGCGCTACGCCTGCCCCACCGATAAACAGTTCTCCGGGCACACCTTGCGGCAGCAACTGCAGGCGGGCATCGAGCACATAAGTCACCGTATTCGCCAGAGGCCGACCAATCGTCGGCCGTGCACCTGCCACCCGCCTCGTATAAGTCGAGTAGGTCGTCGTTTCCGAAGGCCCATACAGGTCAAACACGTCCTTTATCGATGGTGAGTCGTACAACTGACGCACCAGATCGTCCTTCAGCGGCTCCCCCGCCAGATTCACTGTTTGTACACTTGCCGGTAGCACCACCGTCTTAAGCACCGTCGCCAGCACTGATGGCACGGAATTCACCAGCCGTACATCGGCGCTATGCGGCAGAGTGGCAAGCGCCAAGGCGTTTTCCACCAAGACCACTCGCCCGCCCCATGCCAGCGTCGCAAACAACTCGAACACCGACAGGTCAAAACAGATCGACGTCGAAAACAGCACACCATCGCGCTGCGCCGTGGTGAACGCCTCGGAAGCCCAATGGCAAAAATTCACCGTGTTCTTATGCTCGATGGCCACGCCTTTGGGCAGCCCTGTTGATCCCGAGGTGTAGATCACATGCGACAGATGCTGGGCTGTTGCTGTCCGCTCCAATCGTTCCTGTGACACCTTTGCGATTTCGGGCCAGGCCGCATCCAATTCGATGACAGTGACGCTGGCCTCTCGAGGCAACCTTGCCGCAAGTGAAGTTTGCGTCAGCAAAATTGCCGCGTCGGCGTCTTTCTGGATGAAACGCACTCTCTCTTGCGGATAGTTCGGATCCAGCGGCACATAGGCACCGCCCGCCTTGTGCACCGCGATCATTCCGACCACCATCTCGATAGATCGCTCGGCGTAAATCGCCACCAATCGATCCGGGGCTACGCCCAAAGTACGCAGGTAACGCGCCAACTGGTTGGACCGGGCATCGAGGTCACGGTAGGTGAGTTTTGTTTCCCCGAACTGCAAGGCCACTGCGTCAGGTGTCCTGTCGACCTGCGCCTCGAACAGTTCATGCACGGTGGTATTCAGCGAATAGTCGCGCGTCGTCGCGTTCCATTCCTTCATCACCTTATCGCGTTCGGCCTGCGTCAGCAGGTTCAAACTGTCAACGCGGGTATCCGGGGCACTGGCCACGGATTCCAGCAGCGCCTGCATGCTAGAGAACCAACGGGCCACGGTCTCGTGATCAAACAGGTCCGTGTTGTATTGCACTTCGACGACGGTTTCCCCTTGCGTTTCCGTGGCATTGATGAACAGCTCGAAGTTCTCAAAGAGGCGTGGGTTCGTAAAGTAACGCACATCCACGTCCGCGAAACCCAGATCGTTGCCTTGTGCCGCCTGGTCTATATTGAAAACCACGCTGGTCAGCGGCAAGCGACTCGGGTCGCGCTTGATCGCGAGTTTCTTCAAGAGCCCGCCATAGCTCAGTTGCTGGTGCTCCGCGCCGTCGAGCATGGCCGTGCGTGCCGCTTTGACCAGTTCAGCGAATGTCATACCATCGGGGATGGTCAAGCGCAGCGGGAGCAAGTTCACCCCGTGGCCGACCAGGTTTTGCTCGCCTGCAGCGGCCTGCCCTGCAGCGGGAATGCCGATGACAAGATCATCCTGCCGCGTCAGCCGATGCAGTGTGGCGGCAAAGCCCGCCAGCATGGTGACGAAATACGAAGCGCCAAGTTTCGCGCCTGTCTTTTTAAGCTTGTCCGTCAGTTCTTTCGACAGCGGAAAGTCGATGCGACGGGAAGCATAGGTTTTGAACGCGGGCCGTCTGCGATCTGCCGGCAAATCCAGTTCGGGCAGAGACGAGCCAGAAAACCGGCTCAACCAGTAACGCTGCGCCTGCGCGTAATTCTCACCAGACTCTGCGGTTCGCTCGTTCATCGCATAGTGCACGAAGCTCGGCGCAGACACCAAAGCGGCATCCGCACCGCTGTGTGCTGCGGTGTACAACTGACCCAATTCGCGCAAGAGCACACCCCACGACCAGCCATCCACGACCATGTGATGACCCGTCATCACGAGTTGATGTACATCGGACGCTATTTTGATCAGCGTGGCGTTAAACAGCGGGCCATTTTCCAGATCAAAAGGCGTTTCGACATCGCGCGCCAGTACCGCTGCAAGCTTTGCATTGCGCTCGGTTTCCGGCAAGCCAGCCAAATCGATCAGCGGCAATTCAGGCGCAAGACTGCCTTGAGACCTGACGAACAGGGTCTGGCCATCCTGAGAGAAAAACATGCGCAAGGCCTCGTGGCGATCCACCAGCCTGGCAAATGCCTGGCTCAAGGCCTGGATATCAAGTGCGCCCGTGAAGCGCAAGGAGCCCGACTCGTTGTACGCGCAAGAGGCCTCGGCACCCCATTGCGCCGCAGCGAAAATCTCTCTCTGGGATTCGGTCGTTGGCGCGGATTTCTCGAACGCGGGGCCGGCAAAGGGGTCAAATTCGGCGTTCATGCGGTCTGCACCACCTTGACGTATTTACCGGGTTCCTGGGGGTTCGGCGCGAACCATGCGGGGACACCGCTCGGATCACGCCCCAGGCGCGCACCAGGCACGGGCGGCTTGCTCGCGTCAAAAG
>JAUKPS010139658.1:0-16101 GCA_032273165.1 Chlorellidium tetrabotrys
ACTTTAATTTTTTTGACCTGGAGTATTGATAACTTATCAATCATTTCTCCAACACTAACTGGAATTGATATCATTCTTCTATTTTACTTTTATTTTTTCTGTTGACATAGGAGATCGTTTGTATACCGTAGTACCTCCATCAGGACTTTCGTAAATCCAAGGAGTTTCTTTTTCAATTTGATCTACCTGACTTTTAATCCATTGATATGTCTTTTTTAATCCAATTGATAATGGTTGACTAACTTCCCACCCGATTTTTTCACGATATAAATTGTTATCTGAATTTCTACCCTTAACACCAAGAGGACACTTGAAACCATATTTTTGAACGAATTCTTCCCCGTCTATGTTTTTGATTTCTAAATTCTTTTCAGAAATTGCAATTGCCATTCCAGCGAGTTGATTAATTGTTACCATTTCTTCTGATCCGATATTAACAGGACCGGTGAAATCAGATTCCATCAAACGTAAAACAGCTTCAACACATTCTTCAACATATAAAAAAGATCTTGTTTGAAGTCCGTTACCCCACACCTCGATTATATCTCCGTCTTTAGATTCAGCGGCTTTTCTACACATTGCAGCAGGTGATTTTTCTCTTCCACCTTTCCACGTACCTTGTGGACCGAAGATGTTATGGAATCTTGCAATTCTAACATTCAGACCGTAATTTCTATGGTAAGCTAAGAATACTCTTTCTGAGAATAATTTTTCCCATCCGTACTCTGAATCTGGATTTGCAGGGTATGCTGAACTTTCCTCACAGTTTGGATTTGATGGATCCAACTGATTGTGTTCGGGATACATACAAGCTGATGATGAATAGAACACTTTTCCAACTTTTTTCTTAACACATTCTCTAGATACGTTTAGGTTGATTGTTGCTGAGTTGTGCATAAGGTTTGCATCGTTCTCACCAGTGAAGATATAAAGAGCTCCACCCATGTCAGCGGCCAATTGATAAACTTCATCAACACCCTCTTCGATAACTGTGTCAACGACCTTAGGATCTGTTAAATCTCCCAAAATAAATTCGTTACATATTTCATCTTGAAAGAAGTATTCGTGTTTTTTAATATCACAAATTCTAACGTGATTACCTTCTTCTTTTAATCTTTTCGCGAGGTGTCCTCCGATGAATCCACCTCCACCTAATACTACTATTTTTTTCATATCATTTCATTAATAATTTTATTTATCCCTTCTTTTAATGAAATCTTTGGTTTCCAAAAATTTAAGATGTAAGGGTCTGGTTCGTTTCTTTTATTAAGTTGAACTGTATCTATTTCTTTTGATGGGGTTACTTGACAAGGGAATCTTTCTTTGATAATGTCAGCAACTTCTAAAATGGTATTCCATTCGAAGTTTGTGATGTGTAATTCTTCATCTCTGCTTACATCATTATATTTCTGAGAAAGAATCATTAATGCATTTGAACAATCTTCAGCATGAAGGAATTGTCTTTCTTCTGTTCCATCTGTCATCATTGTGATATTTCCATAATCTTTAGCCTTTAAAATAAAGTCAGTGATTACGTGAGACTTTTCTAAGTCATGTTCAGGCCCATAAACGTTCCAAAACTTAACTGTGATACCACCTAATGATCTTGTGTAAGATTCGCCTAAAGCCTTTGCAATTCCATAAGGAGAATACGACATATTAGACATTTGAGAAGATGCGAAGATGAAAGGTTTTCTATATGATTTTAATGCATCAAATGTGTTAACCATAAGTCTTGCATTGTTATCTATAAAATCATAAGTGTGTTGATACTTCTTCAAGTATCTTGAACCTCCTACATCAAATGCTAAAAACATTACAAAGTCTGACTGACTCACAAGAGAGTCAACTATTCCTTTAATTCTTAAATCTTGTATAGAATCGTCTTCTATATCAAACGTTAAAACTTCGTGACCTTCTTTTTTTAAGAATTTACAAAGTTCCGCACCAATTTGCCCTGCTGAGCCAAGTACTAGATATTTCATATTTTTTATTTTTTAGGTTTAAATAAATAAATTTCATGGAAACTCCCTTTTGTTAACGGTATGTATGTTGTTGGGTTTCCAGGATAAATTATACTACAAGAACAGTCTTTTCCAAGTAAAGAAAGACAAAGAATTTGTATCAAGTGTAATTTCTTTGTGATACCAAATACTTTTTTGAAATCTTCATCGGAAACAGATGACAATCCTGTGTGAAACGGTTTAGATGATTGAGATACAGGAATTTCCTTCAAGATTTTAAATTTTACTTTTCTTTTTTTGAAGTCCTCTATTACAAATCGGTCGTCAGTTTGTAATAACAGGGTCATTCCTGGTTTGTAATTTTTTTTAATTACGTCTAAGTATGTTTCTGTTTTTGGAATTATAGATTCAAAAATTTTATCAGTCCTTCTTGCCCAAAGAAATATTGTATTATCAACATCGACGTTATTATTTCTTTTTAACATTTCATAATACTTGATTACAGTTTCATTTGGTCTAAAAAAAGAATTTATTACTTCGTTAGTAATTTTGAAATTTATTTTTCCAAAATCTTGACCTAACCCAAAGTGACTAGGTTTACAATCTAGTAAAAAACTATTTTTTTCTTCATGACTGATGTGATCTAATGAAAAATTTGATCCTTTGTTTATAAATAAATCAGTGTAAAAATCCTTGTTGTTTTCGTACTCGTATAAAAACAATTCTACGTTTGTTATTTTATGACCTTGAATAGTATACCTGACGATTTCGTAAACTGCAAAACAAAGATTAGCATATAAACCAGAGTCTCTTACTAATCTATAAGTTTTTGTTTCAGGAATATATGAACTTTCAAAAGTCATTTATATTAAATCTTTTAAATAAGTTTCCCACATATAATCTTCCGAAGTTTGGAAGTTCTTTGCTGTTTGGAAGTTTCTCTCAATTGCGGGAAGCATTGATCGATATTTTTCTTCAGATAAAGATTCTAAATTAGGATCGTCCTCTAAGAAAATAACTCCTGCTGGATCAAAATATTTTTCGACAGCCTTTCTTGATCCATAATAAACAGGTACCGTACCCATAACAAAATTATCGGTGAGTTTCTCTGTAAAATATACATCAGAATTATCGTTTTCAATTGCAACTGAAAACATATAATCTTTGATTCCATCTTCTTTATCTTTCAATTGGAACTCACGACCAGTTCCGTATAAGTCAACTTTACCTTTTAATTTTTCAACCCATTCAAGTCTATTTTGATGACCTCTTAACCATCCTTTGTTTGATGCAATCATACTCACAAGTTTTGTTTTTGGGTGAATCATTCTATTCTCTTCCCAAATCCAAGGAGCTGCGTTAGTTAAACAATACTTAAATGGTTCACCTAATGCTAATAACTCATCCATACAAGTGAAAATCATTTTGTAATGTGATCTAGTTTTTTCCAAATCTTCTGTAAGAACTTTAATTGTTCCTTCATTCATTTGTGGTGATTCTAATAACCAACCAATTTTATCTGAACCTCCGTCTCTAAATCCCCAATCCTTGATGTAGTTATCAACATACACACTAATTTTATGTGGGTCTTGAGTTTCTCTTGATATCCATTGAAAATGCTTTGGCATATTTCTGTTTGATGAGCAGTCATATTCTCCCCACCAATCTGATACTTTTCTAATTTTTACTTTTTCCATTTTTTTATTTTTTTATCGTTTTACATAAACACCACCAATATGTCCGCCATGAGTGATGTCAAATTTATAGTTATATTTTTCGATCCACTCTGAAAGGGCTAATCTTTCATGTTGGTCATATTCTGGTTCACCACCGTGCCAATCATCAAATCTTATAAACACTTCTGACCATTCACACTTAGTTAAAAATTCTAATGCAGAAACTGTTGGTTCATAGATATCAACATCAATGTTACAAATTGCAATTTTACATATACCATAGTCTGATGGTATTGTTAATTTATGAACATCGGATATAATCATTTTGATGTTATCATGACCTATGAATCTTTCTTTAACTTCATCAATAGATTTAGGAACATTATGGTTATCAACATATAATGGATTGTCCAAAGCAAATGCTCTTTCAATCCAATCACTATCACTTGGTACGTTTTTATTAGTCTGTTCTAATCCTTGAAAATGGTCAATTGTGAATATTGTTTTATCAGGAAATACTGATGACAAGGTTTTTGTACTCCCCCCTGTAAAAGTTCCAAATTCAATAACATCACCAATTAAATTATACTTGTTAATGTTTATAGTAGTTTCGATAACTCCTATTTCACATGTTTCTCTATTAGGACTTGTATTAATCATTCTTAATCGGCATTAATTTACCACCCTCAATCCAATCACAAGGGATTGTGTTCCAGTATGATTCGTAAATGTCGTCAGCCTTAGGACCTCTTGGACCAAACCAACGAGAAGGACAAACTATTTTTTTATCTTTATTTTTATTTAAGAATACACCCCACCATGAGAAAGTAGAGTTAGAAATTATGTGATTCTTACAAAGTCCCATCAGATACAATTCTTTCCAATCAGTATCTTCATTTACAAAAATTACAGAGGGAAAGTTAAGGTTATCTTTTACCCATTGAGGGTCATCACTAAAAACAAACACTGTTGAATAGTTTCCAATTACTTTTAACGCCTCTTCAATATATTCTTTTGTGATTGTTGGGTGTATTTCAGGGAACTGAAGATACTCACTTCTTCTTACGTGAAGAGAAAGTGTTTCACCGTTGTTAAGTTGTGGGTATTTTGAATGAAACTCAGATACCAACTCTTGTGATGGTTGAAATATTTCTCTGATTTTATCTTCATATCCAAACCAGTTTTTTGTACTTTGGAAGTACCCGTCAAATACTGTGTTTTCTTCGAGTGGATTTACCTCACTATATTCAAATGGTCCTTCAGAAACTCTTGTGAAACCGTCTAAGTTGTCAACAAATTTTAAATTTCTGAATACATTGTCTACATAGTTTTCGGCACCTCTTCCTTGTCCTGGTGTCCATGATCTTGGAATAAACACCACTTCTCTGTTGTGTTTAAATCCTTGTGATAATGCGTGGGCCGCTTCAAATAATTGATTTCCTAATCCGCCCATTAGATTACATGTGATTAAATTGCTCATTTTTTTATGTATAAGGTGTCACCCCATGACGGGTGAAATTTAGAGTAATATTCTTTTATGAATCCTTTTGATTCTAAAAATTTGGTTAATTCTTTTTCTACTACTTGTCCATCGTAAAGTTCCAATTCGGATGTTTCAATTACAATCGCTCTTGCTGTGAAGATAAATTGACTGGATGAGAGAATATCAAAATCGTTACCTTGTGTATCTAAACTAACAAGGTCAAATTCTTGTACCAGATTATTTTCTGTTATGAAAGAATCAATATTGACAACATCTACCATTACGCTGTTTTTCCACTTAATATTTGGGTACATCTTTGAATGTTCTTTCAAGTTCCTGAGAGATGAACATCCTGGATTAGTTTCTCTGTCATCTCCAATGATATTAAAAGGTAATGATCCGTTTTCTTTTCCTACTGCATATGGAAACAAAATACTTTCGTATTTCTCGGATTTAATCTTATTACTAAGTTCTGAAATAAGATTGGGGTTTGGTTCAAACCAATAAATTTTTTCGGGGTTAAATGTTTCGTAAAAAGGTTTTTCTTCTCCTAAACAAGCACCGATGTGTAAAATATTTTTTACTTTGTTGTTTTGGAAAACATCAACAATTTTTGATTCCATGTCAGAACTAAATGCCATAGAAGTAATTATACATCAATCGTGTATAAAAAAAATAGGTAATTATAAATTCTTGTTCTCCCAAGATTCAAATACATAAGGGTAATCCCAATTACATTCGAAACCCTTGGATCTTAATCCTTCTTGGATTTTAGATCTTTTTTCTTCATAATCGTTACCAACTCTGTGAAATTGAATTTGTATGAATTTAAATTTATTTAAAATGTTGGATTTTAACCAATATTCAAATAGAGGAAATTCTTCTCCCTCAACATTAATTTGCATAAGGTCTACTTTATCCACATTATATTTTTCTAAAAAATATTCTAAGGTCTCACAATGAACCACTATTTGATTTGAGCTTTGTTCAAGATATTGAGACGATGCGTCTCCATTATGACAAATCATAATATCTTTTGATTCGGTTGAAATGCCAACCTGTTCAATTTTGATTTTATCTATACCCTCAAAATCTCTTCTCATTGTATCACAGAAGTCTGAAATTGGTTCGACAACAATAACATTGGATTTATATTGGTCGTAAATTCTTTTGGTCCAATGTCCTCTAAATCCTCCTAATTCGATTACCCATGAATTTTCATTCAAAGGGTATGTTGCAACTAAAAAGTGATTTCCATTATCTTTGTCCCATCTCGCGTTGTGTTCTGTATACATTTAAATTTTTTTATATGGTGTTTTATTTGATATCAGTGTGTGTATGTTTCTAACTTTACTAAGGTCAACTTTATGGTCATTAATAGGGTTTGATTCATTATAAACATATAATATCTCATCGATAAATTTAAAATGATCTAATCCTGACATTTCAATCATTGGCCACATAAATGCCAAGTCACCGGCAACACTCCAATAATTATCTTTATCATCTCTTAAATCTTTTTCATCTATTTTTTTCCATAACCAAGCTTTCCATGTTCTGAGATGTGATAATGTAAAATTAGATTTTCTAATATTATCTGTAGTTAATATTGGTCTGTTAAAACCTGGTCTACCATCTTGGTATTTGAATGATCCGCTTGTCATCCAAACATTTGGATCTTGATATACATCGTTTATTTTACCCAAAACGCTTGGATTTGGTAACCAATCATCACCATCAACTTCAACACAAATTTCGTCACCGTCAATACCTCTCCATCGAATTATTTGATCATAATTTCCTGGTTGATATAACTTAATGTGATTTTCAATTAGAGTGAACCTACTATCTTCTTTGATAATAGATTTTACTTTTTCAACAGTACCGTCTGTTGACATATCATCAGTAATGTAACATTTAAAATCTTTGAATCTTTGACTCATTAAACTATACAAACATCTTTCGATATAGTTTTCACAATTATATGTTGTAGTAAGAATTATCATAAATCAATTAAGTATCCTTTTGGGGTTGTTCCGTATTTAAAAAACTTCAATCCATCTCCAATTTCTTTGTTTCTGAATTGATTAATTACCGCATCAATTTCTTGAACAAAGACAGTATAACCTTTATCTAATAACGAAAGACAAAGATTATATTGTTGAGAGTCTGTTATTATGTCTGTTCCTTTTTTATATGAAATATGTTTCATAACAAAAGGTATTTTTTTATCTGGATTTTTTTTGATGTAAAGATCTGTCAAATATTCTGTGTGATCAATATTCATTTCATCAACTAAAACTGATAACTTGGCGTTTGCATTATATTTTTTAGCATAGTTAGATAATGCTCGATTATCTCGAGGTAAACACGGGCCACCGAACCCAAATCCGTATTTCAAGAATTTTTTTCCTATTCTTGAGTCAGAACCAATTGCCCTCAATATCGTTTGAACTTCAGATTCAAGACCTGAATTTATTGCAATTTCACCAATCATGTTAGCGAATGAAATTTTTGTAGTCAGAAAACTATTGATTGCGATTTTGGTTAATTCTGCTGCAGAATAAGACATGATGTTAAACGAAACATGAGTGTCAGATACTGCTCGATATAAATTAATAATGTATTTTAAATTCTCTTCATTATTAGTACCAAGTAGTACCATATCACATTGTTCGATACCTTTAACTATTTCACCTTGAGCAACAAACTCAGGGTTATAAACAACATTTACAGATATCTTCGATAAGAACTCAGATATGTTTTGAACGTCACCAGGGTTAGTGGTACATCCAATGATTAAAGTTTTACCGTTTAGATCAATTCCTTTCTCAAAACATAATTTAAAATCATTAACAACTTCATTCAATTTAGTAATATCGTATTGTCCATCAGATAGGGATGGAGTTTCAACAAATGTCCAAATAAGGTCCGAAGACTTTATTACTTCTTCATTTGTATTCATGACTTCTAAAAATCTCTTTTTACTTAAGAGATCCAAAATAAAAGGTTCGTTGGTAAAACAAAATCCATTCTTTAAGTTCTTTCTATATGTTTCATTTTTATCTGAAACAAATACGGGTATTCCATGTTTGTCGCAAACTAACGCAAACCCAAGACCTAATCTACCAGCACCTATTACTCCTACATTCATGAGTTTAAAATTTGGATATATTTTTCTTTAATTCTTTTAGCAACTTTTTCCGCGTGATATTTTTCAACATCAACAGGAGGTTCAAATAGTTCTGAACTAAGGATTCCACCAGAAGAATCGACTTTGTAAATCCAACCTGGTTTACCACACAACCATCCTTCGATGGTAGTTCTACCTAACTGAATACCTGCGGTCATTTTACATCTATTAATAAAAGATTCAACAGACCATGTAGACTTAAAATGTTTAACGTGAGAATTTTCCAAAATATCTTTTAAATAATTTGACTTATCTTCTCCCACTAACCATAATTCCATATCTAATTCTTTGGTTTTCACAATAAGATCTCTAATCGTGTTTTCTCTTAGATAATCTATAGTACCAACAAATAGGATTGAATTTTCAACCTTTTGATTTTTTGGTTTAAACTTTTCATTATCTACAGGATTATAAATCACTTCTATTTTTTCTTGTGGAATCTCAAATTTATTAACCAAGTAATCTTTAATCTCAGGTCTGATTGCAATGTATTCTTTGATTGATTCGTGAATAAACGGATCCTCCAAACTAATAACTTCAGAATGGATTGTGGTGATTTTATCAATTTTAGGGTAGAGAGTACAAACCCTTTCAGTTATCGGTTGATGTTGAGAGTGAATTATGTCGTAAGTTACATCTGATATTTGATAAAACATTCCTGGTTGAGACGGTTCAACAACACCGTTTGGTGAGTTGAATCCCCACTGTCCATCACCCATTTTATAACCAGGAGGTTCTGAATGAGATTTAACCTTGATACCTTTTTCTATGGCCAATTTGGTTAGAGGTCCGTCTATTTCGGACATAACAGTAACATCACAATTTAACTTAATTAAATTTTTTGCCAATTCATAAACATAAAGTTCAGATCCTGTAAAAGTCTTGAAATACAAACAACTAATGAGGACTTTAATTTTGTCCTCGAATTTATACTTAACCTTAGCTGGTAAGTTATTCTTAAAAGTTTCCGCAAATATTTTTCTGTTCTCATCCCATTGTTGGTTAACCATTCCAATAGATTTGTGAGTAATTCTAATATTAGTTATAACACCAACCTTAACACCTTCTAAGAAATTCTTGAAGCAAAAAGTAACATCATATAAATGAAATCCTTTAACTGTCTCATCAAAATTATGTTTAATTTTTGTTTTATCTAATGCAATGAATAGACCGTCGACAATAACAGTTTCTTTGATGTTGTTACCAAGAGAATCTGAGTATTTAGATTCCCATTTTTTACCTTCGTGTTCGTGGTTAACTATACCAATCATTCTACCTTTCTGTTCCCACCATTGTCCACTTTCTGGCATATAGGTTGTTCCGGCAACACCTAAAATTCCAAAGTCACTTTTTTCAAAGTGTTTAAGAATTTTGGAATACCAAGAACTACTTTCGAAGTACAAATCGTCATGACACAAAACAACTATGTCAGTTTCTGATTCATTTAATATCTCATTATAAACCTCACTAAGACTCTTTTCACCATTATTTATTTTTTCAATAACGTTAATCTTTTTGAAACCAGAACTTTTTTTCAGGTATTCAATGAACTCAGGGTTATGAGATCTTGTACTATATCCTACTGTTATCATATCTTAATTATTTTATTCCTGTTGAACCAAATCCATTATCTCCTCGATCTTTTTCGATTACATCCTCAACTTCCATTAGTTGAACCCATCTACCATTAACAACTGGTGATAAAACTCCTTGAGCTACTTTCATACCTTTTGTTATTGTGAATTCAGTTTGATTGGTATTGAATACAATAACTTGTACTTCTCCTGTATAACCACAATCAACAGTACCAGGTGAGTTCAATACGATTAAACCATGATTAATAGCTAAACCACTTTTGGTTCTAACTTGTAGTTCATATCCTTCATCGATATCAAACTTTAAACCTGTCGGTATTAAAGCTCTACCAAATGGAGGAATCACTATTTCCACAATTGAATGTAAATCAAACCCTGAATCTGTTGGGTAATTATATTTTGGTGTTGTTGATTGAGGATCTATTTTTTTATATCCTAATGCTCTTTTGTCTGACACTTCAAATCCTTTTTCAAACTCTTCTAAGTCGAAACCCAATAATTCATTCATAACTTTATTATCGTCTTGGGATATATCACCAAGATCTTCAAATCCTTCAATTTTTTTTAAATCATCAAGTAATTGTTTTCTAAATGCTTCGTTCATGTTATAATAAATTTTGTAATTTTTTAACTACTTCGTATAATACCTTAACGTCTTTTTCACAATAGGTATTAATTTTATCAATGTTTTTTTCTTTGTAGAATACCTCGTGAACCCTTGAACCATCCATTTCATCTGATTTAGATGACTCAACTCCCATAACTCCACACATCAAATCTAATGTAGATATTGATGCGTATTGACCATACTGCCACACATCTCTTGTATCTATTGCCTTAACTTCCCATGGTTTGGTATCGTAGGTGGGGAATATCTTTGGAGGTAAGATATTATTAATAATCATTCTCTTTGCCATCATCGGAATGTCAAAATTCTTAACATTGTGACCGCACAGAAAATATCCAAGTTCTCCACATCTAAATAAGGTTTTTCTAAGTTCAATTAATAGAGACCTCTCATTTTCATCTGAAAATACCGTTGTTTTGAATTTTCCCGATTGATCAACAATACCGAGACAAACCGTAACAATACGAGCAAACTCAGGAACCAATGCAGTTCTTGTTTGGAATAGTTGGTCTAAGCTTACATCAATATCTTCAGGGAATCTTTTTTTAAACCAAGATTCATAATTAGAAAAAAGTTCTGCCAATTTAGGATTCTTTTTTTCTAATGTTGGGTAATCTGATTCAATACCAACAGTTTCGATATCGATGAATAATATTTTATCTAAAGGTACATTTATCATATTAAACTTTTGTATAGTTCAGCTCTATCTTTTGTTACTTTATTAAGATCGTATGTGTCTTTAACTGTTTCATATAATCTCTCACCTAAGTCTTTAACCCAATTTGGATTCTTAACTAATTTCTCAATGAATTTAGCCCAATCAGAATGGTTTCTATTTTCATCTACTAATAATGCATTTCCGTCTGTAAAGTTACCATGATTTAACGCGTGTTTCAAATCAATAGTATATGGTCCAATATCTGATGCTATTAGCGCTTTCTTATAGAATCCAGATTCAATAACCTTTAATTGAGACTTAACTCTGTTAAAGATATGGTTTTTAATCGGAGCCAAAGATATATCAAATTTTGAATAATTCTTAGCATATGATGTTACAGGTTTTGTCCACACTCTAACATATGCCTCATCGTTTTCATTTTTATACGGTTCTTGGGTGTATTTCATAAGATATTCACGATACTCATCAGAAACTGTTGAATAGTTTTGGGTGAATACTTTCTCATATGTTGCCCAAACAGTTTCGTGAGGTAAAATATTTCTTTTTGTTTGTTCTCCTGTTTGTGCGTTAATTTCAGTTACTGATCCTCTTGTATCAAATCCACAAATTACAAATTGAGTTTTATCTTTGATTCCTGACAATTTACTGAATGATTGATCTAAAAGATTAATATCAGACAAGTGAGAAGAACCACCTAACCAACCAATACGGATTCTATCAGATTCAGGAGTTGGTTCTTTAAATTGAGATTCGTTTGGATTGATTGCGTTTGGTAAAACAAAAACACTCTTATGGAATTTAGAAATTTCATCCGCAAAAATAGATGTTGTGGTTGTGATATGTTTTGCAACTTTTAAACTTGCAATGATCTTTTCGTTGATTTTGTGAACACGAATAATATCGTGAATTGGATGGTCTTTAGTTGGCATCCAATAGTCATCTATATCACAAATTGTGACAATACCCATATCCTTTAACTTAATTGCAAGTTCAGTTCCTTTTTCAAAATCAGGACCAATGTTTCTGTGATAGTGTACAATGTGATAGTCTTTATAGTAATTGGTATCCATTGGAGGATCGTAAACGATATCCACGTGGAATTCATCACCATATTGATTTTGTAAAAAAATGTGAGGGTCAACTGACCTAAATTTACCCACACCTGTTCTATCGGATGGGATTACTAATACCTTAATTTTTGACATACTATAATTTTGTTATGTAAATTATAATAATTTTTGTCTATTAAAGAAAGGTGTTATTTAACTTTTTTAACTTTTGTGATTTTTCCTTCAAAAACGTGTTGACCAACTCTAAATGAAAAAAGATCATTACTCTTCTCAACACTCTCAATTAGTAATCCATTTTCTTCAAGAGCTGAGTTGACAGCCTCTTTAACTAATTTAGACAATTGTCTCATGTCGACATTAGGAGATTGAGTTACTGATTTCGCAACAACAGGCGGTGTTTCTTTTTTAATTGAGGTACCCATTAACTTTGACGCTTTTTCAATCAATTCATCTGATAAAACAGGTGAAGACTGTTGTGGTGATTGAATTGGGTTTTCTAACATTAACCTTTTAATTTCATCAGGTAATTTAGATTTTTTAATTGCGTCTACACCTACAGGGGCTGTGTTAGTTGGTCTAGATGATTGTTCCATTAAATCTGAAGGTAAATTATATTTTGCTTGTGGTGCTGAAAAATCCTGAACCGCAACTGATTGTGGTGAACTAATTTCTGGCGAATTTCCTCTTGGGATATTATTGTGTTTGTCCATTATTGCTTTAGAAATCATTAATTTCTGCATTAAATCGTTACTCATAAATTAAAATTTTGCTATAATAATAACACTATTCATGCTTTTGTCACCATTTGGATTAAAACCAAGTCTCATTTGATCAAAAATTTCTCCTGTTGGTTTGTTTGAAAGTATTTTATCTAGTCTGAAAAGTCTCCACCCTGGTAGTGGTTGTTCTCCTTTATATCCTGTGTGAGATGCACCAGACTCATCCCATGCTCTAAGAGCTAAGTTATTAGTTCCTCTCATTCTACCAAGACATACAGGTTCGATTTCACGCAAACCTCTACCTCCTGGTTCATCTCCATCATAGTAGATAACCACTTTTTGTCTCTTTTTGATCGCATCTGTGATACTATCAACCGATGCAACTTCTAAGATTAAATTTTTAAGAGATGATTGTAATCTCATTATAACGCAAAATTCGGATAAGGTTTATTTGAGTTAAATTTGTTGATTTTTATTTCATTCTTTCTTTCAGCAACGTCAGTACTAGTACCAGCTGTTGGGTTGTAGACATCCAAGAACACACCTGTACCTCTACCCATTTCATCTCCATCGGCAATAGCATCTGGACTATTAACTGAATATATTTGAGCTTGAGCTGCATAGTCATTCCTTGTGATTAATCTTTTTCTTTCTACATCAGCGATTGCAGTTAATTGGTTCTCTACATTCTGATTCAAATCGATTGCAAGTTCGTTTCCCATATTTTTTATTTATTCATTAAATTGTTTATTCTTTTAAGGCTTTCAGTAACTGCGGTATCGTATTTTTGTAAGGTTGATTTGTGTGTTTGTGACGGTCTAACATTGGTAAAATCTTTTTCGTGACTTTGTATGTGTTGATTCTGCATTCCTGTTTCGGACTTATTTTGTTTTGTATCATGAATAGAGTCTCTTAAAAATCTTAACGCTCCATCTACCCAACCTTTCATTTTTTCACCACCATTTAAAATATATGATGGCTCATTTGGGATACCTTTAAAATTATCAAAGAAATTTTTAATTCTTTTGAGTTGTTGGTATGTGATACTTGATTGACCTTGAAGTTCTTGATTTCTATTATATCCTTCGGTGTTTTGATCAGCACCCTGAACCGATGAAAAAGTACTTTTTAAATGTTCTTTCATTTCTTCAGGAAACTTAATTTTCTTATTGTATAGGTCTTTATTCACTCTTTAATGCTTTAATTAACGTAGACATGGATATACCGTGTTTGTCCGCTTGTTTTTTCAACGATTTAATGTTTTTTAATAAGACAGAAGGTACTTCTGATTCTTTTTCTCTAACGTCAGAATCTTTTTCTTTTTTGGTCATTAATATATCTTCAACAACCTTAATCATTTTTCTTCTTTGGATTTCTTCAAGAGTTTCTTTTTCAGTAATTCTGATTCTCATATCAGACCCTTTGATTTTTTTCTTATTCAATTTAGGATCTTTTCCCATTTCTTCAGCTCTTTCCACGGGATTTTCAACGCCCATCTTATGTAATATCTTGATTGTTTGATCAGGAGTTTTACCTGAGGTTTCCTGATATCCAAACGCTTTTGACATATCTTCTTCATCAACTTCTTCAACTGACTCACCATAATAAACTCTATATCCACGAGTAACAGGATCATTTGTTATTCTTGATGCAGGAACAGTTTGGTCCATTGTTTTCTTTGGATGTAATTTTGGATCTAAAATTGGAACTTTAGAATTTGCCATTGAACCGTCGGCGTTTATTAACTCTTCAATCTCACCCTTAACTTCTTTAGTTGATTTTACCTTTTTTTCTTTGGCAATTTTTGACAAGCGTTTTCTAACCTTGTCACCGTGTTTTTTGTCGAAGTCAATTTTCTCGTCTTTTCTTCTGGCTTCAGTCAAAGTAGTTTCAACTGAGAAATATAAGGAGTATTTATTTCCTTTATCTCTAAGTAAAAAATAATACGGGCTTGAATATAGTTCTGTATCTATTGCAATCATCCTGTTTTTTTTAACTATAAATACTTGCGATGTTGGTATTTATCAATAACGTATGTCGTATCAAAACATAAATCAATACAATTATAGGAAGTGGTTCCTTAAACCTGTTAATGAAATTACGGATTTAAGTTTGGCTTCTGATGAGAGAGATTACAATCAAGAGGTTGTATTTTCACCATATCTTATTGCGGAAACTTATGGTAATAAATTACCTGTAAGTTTAGATTTAAATGATCCTCAGTCTAATCAAATGTTGGATTTAGAGTATGGTACCTATAATTCAGGGAATACTGTTGTGTCTCTAAATTACTATAATGGTAAAAATTTAGACCTTGATTGTTTTACTGCAGGTACCATATGTGATATTGGGTTAACAGGGATTGATAATGGATTAGTAGATCAAATGACAGGTAAAACCCTTCATTATACTAACGGATTTTTCAATGACCAACACAAATTTGATAGACTACATTTTGATAGAAGAATGAAGTTTTTCCAAGTAACCGGAAATACAAGAGCAAATGATCAATTCTCAGGAATTACTGCGGAAACTTTATATGAACTTTATTCTGTAACGGGAACTACGGTTGGAAGATACGAACAACTTTATGGTGGATTTTATCAAGGTTTCTATAAGTTGTTTGGTTATGATTATGATATTTTACCTGAAAGAATGAATTGGGGTTGGACTGCGGAAATTCTATTAAAGCCAAGATTAGTTAATGAATACATACCAGGTTCAGGCTATACGACACTGAATCAATATTACCCAAACAATAGTGGAATCTTCTTCTACATGGGAACAAGGGCAGAAAATAAATTCTACCACTTTGCCAGCGGTCATCCAAAATCTGATTCAGGTTATACAAGAGTTACTGACAGTTTAACATTATGTGAAACTTGTTTGTGTGGATTATTGACAGGTAATACTGTTGAGTTATGTAATCAAACAATAACTTTAAACGATAATTGTGTTACGATATATCCAGTTCAAGGGATAACCGAAAGTGGGTTAACTTGTTCTAATTGTTGTTGTGAACATGACTTAGTTCCAGATGAAGATGCCGATCCTAAATTTGACTCAATGTCAAATGCGTTGGCTGTTAAGTTTA
>JAUKPS010139769.1:0-16091 GCA_032273165.1 Chlorellidium tetrabotrys
TTGGTTCTTTTATCCCGCAAAACGCCTCAATAAGCCACTATCAGGATGATTCCGAGTGATAACACCTGAACAGGCTGAAACAGGCTTAGAACCGCCTCAGAAGGCTTACCGTGGTGTTGTAGAGCCTCGTATATGGACAAAATCACCTGATTTACCTTCATACGGCATCGATTTCATTGAATTCTGTGAGTCAATCGGCTTCACATTGCTTCCATGGCAGATGTTTCTTGCCCATGAAATCTGCAAAGTTACAGAAGATGACAAGTGGTTCTTCAAAGAAGTAGGGGTGATTATTAGCCGTCAGAATGGTAAATCTACCTTCATGCAGCTGATGATTTTATGGAGAATGTTTGCTTTAGGGCAGAAACTCCAGGTGCATACGGCTCACAAGCTGACAACATCCTCTGAAATCTTTTGGAAGATAGATGACACGATTCAAAGCCATGCAAAACTGGCTGATGACTTTGGTAAGAAGTACGAATCTAAAGGATCACAGGAAATCAAACTTAAATCCGGTGGACGTTACTTGGTTCGAGCCAATAACTCTGCTTCTCGTGGTATCGCAGCACCTGACACGATCTACATGGACGAAGTTCGAGAATTCCACGATGATGAAGTGTGGAGTTCGCTTCGCTATACGCAGATGGCTACTCCCAATCCTCAAACACTAATTTTCAGCAACGCCGGAGACCAACACAGTATTGTCTTGAATCGCCTTAGGGACAGGGGCTTGGCAGCAGCAGCCGGAGCAGATGACAAGATAGGTTGGTTCGAATGGTCTGCTGAACCAGGTTGTGACATCCGAGATAAGAACGCCTGGATGCAAGCCAATCCGTCAGCCGGTTACACAATCAGCATCGAGAATTTAGAAGCTGCTATGTCGGACGAAGAATCTATCGTCAGAACAGAACTTCTTTGCCAATGGGTATCGGTTGTCAATCCTGCTATCAGTCCTACAAACTGGGCAGCCATAGCGGATAAGAATCTCAAGCTCGACAAAGAAGAACAGACATGGCTTGCAGTTGATCTGAGTCCGGATAGAAAAGCCGGAGCATTAATTGCAGCCCAGCAAAAGGGAGACCTCATCAATGCGGTTCTCTTAAAGACCTGGACCAATCCAGTAAACCTAGATGCCAAGCAAATCGCCAATGACATCGCCGATGAAGTTAGGAAGTATCAAGTTGAAACAGTTGCGTATTCTCGTCAGACATCCGGTGCTATTGCCGCTCTATTATCGCCAGCAGGTATTTCTGTTACGCCTATCGATGGCGCAGTTTATGGTCAAGCTTGCGACGAAATGCTTTCCAGCATCACTTCCGGAAGGTTACGGCACGCAGATCAAGACGAGTTCAACAAACAAGTTCTCTCAGCAGTCAAACTTCCATTCAAAGACGGTGGATGGTACTTGGGACGAAAAGTGTCGAACGCTACGATCTGTTCCGCCGTTGGATTAGCAATGGTTTGTCACTTTGCGACTCGTGCTGAAACTGAGTCAGATATTATGGTAGGTTAGTGTATAATTGACCCCTAATGGGACTCAAAGAATTCTTCTTAGGAGCGCCATCAGTAACTGAAAAGACTACTGATGTTGAAGCTTCTCTTTCACCTTTCAATTTATCTTCATCAGTCTATGGTTTGCTCAATGCACCATCGACAGTAGATCGCGCTACTGCAATGTCTGTTCCAGCAGTCGCTCGCGCTCGTAACATTATTTGCGGAACAATCGCATCATTACCTTTAGAACAATACAATCGAATTACTGGCGCACACATTGAACCTTTGCGCGTTATCAATCAACCGGACCCACGCGTTGCTGGCTTTGTTGTCTATAACTGGTTGGCTGAAGATATTTGGCTATACGGTGTTGGCTTTGGTTTAGTTCTTGATGCTTATGCAGAAGATGGACGTGTTCGTTCATGGACTCGCATTGATCCACGTCGTGTCCAGGCTAAGTTTAATTCAAACATGACTGAAATCGAAGCATACGAAGTCGATGGTCGCCTAGCACCTATCGCCGGAGTTGGTTCAATCATTCGCTTCGATGGCGCAGACGAAGGATTCATCAATCGCGCAGGTCGCACAGTTATTGCAGCAGTCGAATTAGAAAAGGCTGCACTCCAGTATGCAAAAGAGCCAGTTCCATCAATGGTTCTTAAGTCAAACGGAACAAACTTAACTTCAGAGCGTATTGCAAAGCTTCTCGAAGCATGGCGCAATTCTCGCGCTACACGATCAACAGCATTTCTCAATGCAGACATTGAAATGCAGTCAGTTGGTTTCGACCCTAAGAGCCTTCAGCTCGTAGAGGCTCGTCAGTATGTGGCGTTGGAGATAGCAAGAGCAGCCGGAATTCCCGCTTACTTCCTTTCAGCGGAAACAAACTCTATGACCTACTCCAACGCTACTTCTGAAAGACGTTCTCTTGTAGATTTCTCAATGCGCCCAATTCTTGCTGCCATTGAAAGCCGTCTATCACTTCCGGATATCTGTCCATCAACTTCTGAGATTCGCTTCTCACTCGATGACTTCCTTCGCGGAAATCCATTGGAGCGCGCTCAGGTTTATCAGATTCTTAATCAAATCGGTGCTATGAGCATTGAACAAATCCAAGAGGAAGAAGACCTAATCAAATGAAAATCGAAGTCCCTATAACTCTTACAGCTGCTGATTCTCAGTCGCGCACAATCTCAGGACAAATCGTTACATGGGGCGAGCAGGGCAACACTTCTGCTGGTCCAACAATCTTTGCATCAGATTCAATCAAATTTAACAAGGGCATCAAGCTTCTCCTGGAACATGATCGCACTAGACCTATCGGAAAACTTATTGCACACGAAGTTACTGATACAGGCATTGTCGCAACATTCAAAATTGCTGAAACTACAGCAGGAAATGATGCGCTAGTTGAAGCATCAACAGGAATGCGCGATGGATTCTCAGTCGGAGTAAAGGTCGATGCTTGGGACAATCAAGATGGCGTTATGGTCATCAGTAAGTCATCAATCGTAGAAACATCATTGGTCACAGACCCAGCAATTGACTCAGCGCGTGTCGCTCAAGTCGCTGCATCAGAAGATTCTGCTCCTGTAGAGGTAGCAGATGCAAACCCAACAACAGAAGGAGAACAAGTGTCAGACACTACCGTTCAAGAAGCTCCTGCCGTAACTGAAGCGGTAGAAGCGACAGCAGTAGAGGCATCGGCTTTACACAAGCCAGCATTCTACGCAACTCCACGCATCAACACTAACCTCACAGCAGGTCAGTTCCTTGAGGCAAACATCAAGGCATCAATGGGCGATGACGAAGCAAAAACTCTCGTCAAGGCTACAAACGATACTTCAACAAACACAGGTCTTACTCTCGCACCTCACATGTCAGAGTTCATCACTACTTCAATCGATGGTCGTCCAGCGGTTGATGCAGTATCACGCGGCGTACTTCCAAATTCAGGAATGTCTTTCACAATTCCTAAGCTTGGAACTGCTCCAACAATTGATTCAAATTCAACAGAAGGCGAAGCACTTGGCGGAACTGAAATGGCTTCAACATACATCACAGTTGATGTTAAGAAGGCAGCAGGACTTCAGACAATTTCTTGGGAACTTCTAGATCGCTCATCACCTGCGTTCTATGATGAACTCATCACAGAACTCAACTACGCATACGCAAAGGCAACAGACCAGGCTTTGGTAGCTGCTCTAGTAGCTGGCGGTACACAAGGTTCAACACAGGCTGCAACAATCGCAGGTCTTAAGGCGTACATCGCTAAGGAAACTCCAGCAGCATATCTTGCAGCAGGTAAGTTTGCTAAGAACCTCATTGCTAACACAGCATGGTGGGAGACAATCATTTCAGCTGAGGACACAACAAATCGTCCACTATTCACAGCTGCACAGCCTTCAAACTCTCCAGGAAACGTTGGAGTTAACAGCCTTACAGGTACAGTCATGGGTCAGAACCTTTATGTTGATCCACACATGACAACAACTACTCTCATCGACGATTCAGCATTCTTGGTTGTCCCTGAAGCAGTTACATTCTACGAAGCACCAAAGACTCAAATCCAGGTTCAGGCACTAGCCAATGGTCGCTTGCAGGTGGCTGTTTATGGTTATTACGCAATTGCTACAAAGGTCGGCGCAGGAATTCGTCGCTTCAACCTTACATAAGCAAACCCTAGTCATGGTGGGGGGGCTGCTCCCGGTCTCCCCACCAGCAGTTTATAGAGAGGAAAGAAATGCCAACAATTATTACGGCTTCCGAGCTGAGATCAACGCTTGGTGTTTCTTCCTCTCTGTATGCTGACAGCGTTCTATCAGACATCATCGATAGTGCTGAAGCAATTATCTTGCCAATGCTCGTTACATACTCAGTTTCAATTGATGCAGTATCGCTTAATAACAATATCGCTTACTTCTCAACTCCAGTAATGCAACCATTCGGAGAATCTCAATCAGTCGTCATTTCAGGATGCGGAACACCATTCAACGGCACACGCACAGTCACAACTGACTTACTTGATGACTACACATTCTCAGCAGCAATTACAAACGCTGACATTATTTCAAAGAACATTATTCCGTCAGGGTTGGCTACCCTAACTAGCGCATCAACTTATGTTGGAAATAGCGCAGTTGAATCAGCCGTCTTAGTGGTCTCTGTTGAAATCTTCCAGAGTCGCACAGCAGCCGGTGGACAAATCGAAGGTGTGGATTTCAGTCCGTCGCCGTTCCGGATGGGTCGCAGTCTCTTCAATCGCTGCGTAGGTCTGTTAGGACCTTATCTCGACACACAGACTATGGCTCAATAATGCCAGCATCAACAATTCTTTCGGCAGTCCGAGGACCATTAGCCACAGCTCTTGCAGGTGTCTCAGCAAACGTATTTTCTTACGTCCCTGAGAACGTCCCAGTTCCAGCAGTAGTCCTAGTCCCATCTTCACCATACCTTGAATTCGACACAATCGGATCATCATCATTCCGGTGCAAGATTAACTTCACAATCTCTTGCTGCGTTACTTACTCAAGCAATCCAGCATCGCTCGACAACATCGAGCAACTTATAGAAAGCGTTGTACTAGCCATTCCAGCAGGTTACGAAGTAGGCGATGTGCAACGTCCAACAGTCACTCAAGTAGGCGCAAGCAATCTGCTAGTAGCCGATATAGGCGTTAGTACCCACTACACGCGAACAGTCTAAGGAGACAAAATGGCAACAACAGTCATCACAGGTCGCGATATATCGCTTACAATCGACAGTAAGACATACGGCGATCAGGTTACATCTACAACACTCAAGACAGACCTAGAGCGCAATGCTTACGAAACAATTGACGGCAAGGTGTTCTTCGCTCTTGATACAACTGCAACTATCTCAATCACAATGCTTGCAGACTGGGGTGCAACAAACTCAATCTGTGAAGCAATGTGGACAGCTGCATCATCAGCACCAAACACAGCAGTCGCTTACACATTCACAGCAGCAACAGGCGCAGTCTTTACAGGCAACGTCTATCCTTCATTCCCTGATGCTTCAGGTACAGGCAAGGATGCTCAGTCAATCTCTTTCGTTCTCCAGGGAACAGCAAAGCCAACACTAACAATTTCATAATCTAACCAACGGGAGCAAACATGAAAAAAGCAATCACAATTTCATACCAATCGGGGGATCAGGTGACTTATGTTGCCTATCCGCCTGATTTTGCCAAATGGGAAATGGCTACAAAGAAGTCGATCTCAGAATTCTCAGGAATGTGGGACATCTTATTCGTAGCGCATAGTGCCATGAAAAGAGAAGCTGCTGGACAACCAGTAAAGCCTCTTGATGTATGGATGGAGACCATCGAGGATATTGATGTGGACTCTGATAGCCCAAAAGCCATAGCCGAGGAAGTATCAGCAGACTCCTAGTTGAGTTAGCAATTGCGACTCATATTCCAATGTCGGAATGGAAGTCAGCAGAAGATATTTTGACGGCTATTGAAATACTAGAGGAGCGTAATGAATCAGGTCGAGGTTGATGCTTACAATCGGAAAGAAATCCGAGAAGTAATCAAAGCCTTCAAAGCCATGGATGATGTTGCCATTGAACAGGCAAAGAAAGTCTCAGGAGCTTTAGCCGATTACGCTTTAGGTCAGATTCAAAGAGCTGCTGGAACTAGAACTATTGCTACAAGTGTGGCAGTTCGTGTCGCTCAAGGCGGTAAGGTTTCAAAGACTTCTAAGGTTGGTGAAATCAGTCTTGGTTTCGCTAATCAAAAGTTCTCAGGCGGAGCAGATACTAAACGCCTATGGGCTGGCATGGAATTCGGATCTAATAGATATAAGCAGTTCCCTGCGAGAACTCCACGCTATCGCCAGGGCAATTACGGTTATTTTATTTATCCAACACTCAAGGCTGCACAGCCTCATATTATTAACGAATGGCAAAATGCCTTCTCTGAGATTCTAAAGGAGTTCTAATGGCTGGAGATAGCAGAACCCTTAAACTAGCAATCCTTGGTGAAGTCAAAGACCTAAGCGCAAGCCTTAACAAAGGCGCAGATGAAGTCAATTCATTCGGCGATAAGATTACTAAGTTCGGCAAGATAGCCGGTGCTGCATTCTTGGCTGCCGGAGTAGCTGCTACTGCCTATGCTGGCAAGTTAGCCATTGATGGAGTCAAGGCTGCAATCGAAGATGAAGCGGCACAGTTACGCCTAGCGACATCCCTGAAGAACGTTACAGGCGCGACAGATGCTCAAATCAAGTCAACTGAGGCTTACATAACCAAAGCCCAGTTAGCCTATGGAATCAATGACAATGACCTTCGACCATCGTTGGACCGATTAGTTAGATCAACGAAAGATGTCGAAGAAGCACAGAAGTTACAGACTCTTGCAATCAATATCGCAGCCGGAACAGGCAAGTCACTTCAGGCAGTTTCAGAAGCACTCGCAAAGGCTCACGATGGAAACTTTACAGCTCTTAAGAAGCTGGGCGGTGGCATCGATGAGAACATAATCAAATCAAAAGACTTTGAAGCTGCTACGGCTTCCCTGGCTAATACCTTTGAAGGTCAAGCCTCAAAGCAAGCAGATACCTTTGATGGAAAAATGCGCCGTCTCAAGGAAGCAATCGGAGAAGGCAAAGAATCAATCGGCGGTTTCATCCTTGATGCAATCACTCCAATGGTTTCACTCATTGTCGATAAAGTTGTCCCAGCAGTTCAAGGATTCATCGATTCAATCGGTGGAGAAAAGGGAATCGGAAACGCTTTCAAGACTTTCATCGCCGGAGCAAAAGCAATCTTCATCCCAGTCTTTGAAGGCATCAGATTTGCCTTTGATAGAATCAAGGGAGCAGTAGAAGATAACAAAGAATCATTCCAGGCACTCTTTACATTCCTCTCAAAGTTCGTAGCCCCATTCTTGGGACAAGCTTTGAAAATTGCTATTGAAGGAATCGCTCTTGCCCTAACAGCCGTACTCAATGTGGTTGGAAACCTTATCGATGGTTTTAGAACTCTCATCAATTTAGGCTCAAAGATAGGCGGAGCAATCGGTGGCATGTTCGGTGGCGGTAGAGCTTCAGGTGGCTCTGTAGCCGGTGGAACTACTTACTTGGTAGGCGAGAAAGGTCCTGAACTCTTTACCCCGTCAGGCAACGGCACAATCATTCCTAACGGTGCTTTGGGTGGCGGTTCAAACACTATTAACATTACGGTCAATGGAGCAATTGACCCAATCTCTACAGCTCGCCAAATCACTCAGATTCTCAATCGTGAGGCAACCCTTTCAGGCACATTCAACAAGGTTGGTGCTTCGCTCTTGGTGGGCGCATGACTTGGAAGCCACAGCCAACAATCTCCATCGATGGAGTAGATCGTAAATCCATAACTATCGGAGATGTTCAAATCTCCTATGGTCGCAGTTCAGTATGGGAACAGGCTCGTTCGTCTTATGCTCGTATAGCCATCCTTAATGCCAATGGCACAGATTATGACTTTCAGATGAATGACACAGTAGCCATCAAAGTCAAGAACGTCGCTGGCACAGATGTCACTATCTTTACAGGCAAAATCACCAGCGTTGACAATAACTTGGCTGGTTCGGGAACTATCGGCACAAATGCCGTTCAGACTATTACAGCCGTTGGTCCGTTCTCTCAGATGTCTCGAAAGATTATCGGATCATCATCATGGGCTAAAGAATACGATACTGACAGAATGACTCGTATTTTTAACGATGCAGGTCAGACCATCGATGTTGTTGATACTCCAGCAATCTATGAATTCGCCATCCGTTCAGGTTCAGCCACAGATGCTTACTCAATTGCAGCTTCTACGGCTCAACAGGCTTTCGGTTATATCTATGAGACTTCACTAGGCAAGGTTGGCTTCGCCAATGAGTCTCGACGTACCCTTGATGCGTTAGCCAACGGCTACACAGTCATCCCTAACAATCACATCCTTTGGGGCAATGTCTCAAGCCAAAAGACCCTAGCCGATATTCTTAATAACCTGACTTTGACCTATAACGCTGGAACTAAGACTGCTACTGATGCAACAAGTATTTCTGATTTTGGGCAGGTAGATGGATCTATAGCCACAACCCTGCACAATGCCTCAGATGCTCAGACTCAAGCAGACCGTTATGTGACTCTTAGAGCCTATCCAAGAACTTCTCTCAGTTCTTTCACCATCCCAGTTAACTCACCAAATGTCTCAGATGCTTTGAGAGACTTCTACATCAATATGTCAATGGGCGAGCCAATTCAGATTACTAATCTTCCAATCGCTCTTAAGAATACATTTTACAGAGGATTTGTTGAAGGCTATTCATTCTCTATTAACCAATACGAGATGATTCTTACACTCAATACAACTGACTATACATACAGCTTTACTCCAACTAGGTGGCAGGATGTCTCGGCTGCACTTACCTGGAATGGGGTTGGTTCTACGGTACAATGGACTACTTACGATGACTAGGAGCAAGCGTGGCAAGCACAACTAACTTTGGGTGGACTACGCCTGATAACACAGGCTACGTCAAGGATGGCGCGTTGGCTATCCGTACTCTCGGCTCAGCAATCGATACTTCGATGGCAGAACTCAAGGGCGGTACAACAGACCAAGTTCTGAAGAAGGCTTCAGGCACAGACATGGACTTTGTATGGGGAACAGTCTCATCTACTCCAAGAATCGGTCAGGTAGTTCAAGCAACTACTGCTAGCACTACGACCACTACTTCAACCACATACGTTGATGCAACCAATATGAGTGCCTCAATTACCCCAACTTTAAGCACAAGCAAGGTTCTCGTTACAATGAACTTTGACGTGAACTTCGACGGAAATCCATCCAGCGTTGAATCTACTTCGTATCAAATCGTTCGCGGATCAACAGCAGTTTATGAGCCAGGTTATATGCTTATGTATATTCCTAGCGGTGTCTCATCTTTAACTTTCAGCAATAGAATCACTTTGGTTTATCTGGATTCACCTGCCACAACTTCTGCTACAACTTACAAGCTTCAGTTTAAGAAGGGTTCTCAGACTTCTTCAACAATCAATTATCCTTCAGCTACTGCATCAGTCATTCTTCAAGAGGTACTCGTATGAACATAGCCAAAGCAATTGCATCACTTCGTCCGAATGCAGAATTTACTATTTCAGACCAAGACATCAAGTCAATCGTGTGGCATACAGAAGGAGTTACTACTCCAACGAAAAAGCAAATCGATGATGAAATCAAGCGTTTAGAAGCTGAAGAAGCGGCAGCAATTCAGGCTCGCATCGATGCTAAGGCATCAGCCATTGCTAAACTTGAGGCACTTGGACTCAACCTTGCAGAAGCACAGGCGATTCTCGGATAATGAAACCAATCTTATGCAAAGCCGGACAGCAATTGAGACTTCAAGTGGACGACTCGTTTGGTGATCGTGATCGTACCAGCGATGGTTGGGTCGGCGACCTACGCCATAAATCTCGTCCTTCTGACCACAATCCTGATGCAAAGGGTATCGTCAGAGCCATTGATATTGACAGGGATTTGGCTGGTAAAGCAAAGCCCGACCTCATGCCCGACCTTGCAGATCAGATTCGACTCTGTGCAAAGTCTGACAAGAGAATTAGTTACATCATCTTCAATGGCAAAATCGCATCAGCTAAATCATTTTGGCGTTTCAGACCATATAAGGGAATCAATGCGCATGTTAAGCATTGCCATGTTTCTTTTACTACAAAGGGCGACACAGATGGTTCGTTCTTTAATATCCCAATGCTAGGCGGTAACTAATGGGTCGCGTAACAATAAGTTCTAATAACCTGTTCCCTGGTCCTAAAGGCGAAAAGGGAGAAAAGGGCGATGCAGGTGGTCCACCAGGTCCAACAGGTCCTGAAGGTCCTACAGGTCCACAAGGTCCTACAGGTCCACAAGGTTTACAAGGCACTCAAGGCAATCCCGGAGCGCAGGGCGCACAAGGTCCTACAGGATCAACTGGACTCAAAGGCGATAAAGGTGACAAGGGTGATACTGGCGCGACGGGCGCAACAGGTGCAAAGGGCGATACTGGCGCAACAGGCGCACAAGGTTCATCCGGCGTTGTAACAGTCAATGCACCACTTACCAATGCTGGCACTTCATCAGCTGCAAACCTATCTGTATCGGCTGGTTCTACTTCTACTGCTGGCGTTCTTCAACTAACAGATTCGACTTCATCAACATCGACGACAACTGCTGCAACTCCCAATGCGGTAAAGACTGCCTATGACTTAGCAGATACAAAACTGCTTAAATACGCTACTCCTTGGCAGACTAAATACCGTTCTACATATTGGTATGAAGCAAAAAATGGCAGCCAAATTCTGACTAATACTTATACAATAAATCGATTAGTTTATGTGCCGTTATTTATTTCAGAAAGCATAACAATAGACAGAATCGGTGCTGAATGCACTGCTGCTGTTGCATCAAGTGTTTATCGTCTTGGAGTTTATAGTTCAGATTCTAACGGTTTGCCATCATCGTTGGTTATAGATGCTGGCACTATTGACACATCTTCAACTGGTGCTAAATCAATAACAATATCTCAAGCATTAACAGCTGGACTTTATTATTTATGCGGTGCGCAACAGGGTGGGGCAGCGAATGCCATCATGAGGGCTTATCACAATGTTTTGGGCAATTTTTCACCCGTCGCTGGAACTGCAATGTCAACTACGGTTTACAATACATCTTACGGTCTTGATGGCATAACTGGTGCATTGCCAAGCACTGCAACTGGTTTTGGTGCTGTAACTCTACAACCCCCACGCATTCAATTTAGGGTGGCATAATGAAACAGATTACTTACGGCATCGGCGGTTACGATCCAACCAAGCCAAATAACAACATTGTGGAAGAAATCGACCTACCTGATACGGAGACAGAATGAACATGAAGCACCCAGCAGTAATCTCAATCGGAGCATTTCTAGCCGTATGGGGTACAACATCTAACTTCGACCTCAACTATCGCTCAATCTTGGGCGCGGTTGTTGCAGGCGTATTCGGTTACGCAAGTCCGAAGAAATGACACAACAGGACTTCTTCACACTTTACTTTGCAAGCCTTGGCGTATTAGGCGGCTTGGCTGGGTATGTAATCACTCATTTACTGGGTGAAATAAAACGACTCAACTCGCGTGTCGATGAGATTTACAACATACTTCTAGACCGATAATAATCCCATGGCTAAAAAGAGAGCTATTGATCTTGATACTTACTCTGCTTTGGATGCTTACTGTATTGGTCTTAATGAGTTCTATAAATCGTTAAGAAAAGCCGGATTTACAGTCGATTTAGCCTTAGCAATTATTGTTGAACCAACTGCTTATCCTGACTGGATTCTGCCTGCACTTCCCAATCGAATAGACAATATCCCCTACGAGGATGACGACGAGGATTAAGCCATGACAATGAAGAAGATAGTTATTCTGTCCGATCTTCAAGTCCCATTCGAGGATGTACATGTCACTCGAAACATAATCAAGTTCCTAGCAGGTTTCAAACCCGACCAAACTGTTACCATTGGTGACGAGATAGATTTCCAAACCATAAGCAAATGGTCAGAGGGAACACCTCAAGCCTATGAGCAGAGCCTTGGCGATGACCGAGACCGTTGCGTTGACTTGCTTTGGGAACTTGGTGTCACAGACTGCATACGGTCAAATCACACAGACCGGCTCTATAACATTATTATGAAAAAGATTCCCTCATTCCTGTCATTGCCAGAGTTACGCTTTGAAAAGTTCATGAAGTTCGATGAGCTTGGGATTACCTTTCACAAGAACCCAATGAACATTGCACCCAACTGGATTGCAGTTCATGGAGACCATACGCCTATCAAGAATCTAGGCGGTCTCTCAGCCCTAGAAGCAGCCCGTAGGCATGGCAAGAACGTCATCTCAGGACATACTCACAGAGCAGGGCGTAGCGCCTTCACAGAAGCCTCTGGAGGGCGTTTAGGGCGTGTTTTACATGGAGTTGAGGTAGGTAATCTCATGGACTTCAAACAAGCCTCATACACCAAGGGAACGGCTAATTGGCAGCAAGCGTTTGCTATCATGTACGTCAAGGGTTCTAACGTCCAGGTGGACATAATCAACATCGAGAAGAACGGCACATTTATCGTTCAGGGCAAGGTCTATGGACGACCTAGATAATGACATCAAACGGACAATAGACGACCACATTGATGAGACAGAATTGTTACCGTTTCGTTATACAAAAAGACTCATAGAGGTTGAATTGCCGTTGTAAGGTTCTCCTAAGAAGCTGAAATACAGCTAAAAGGGAGCAAGATGATTACGAACCACGATCATATAGTAATTCTTTCTGTGCTTATAGGAACACTACCAGGGTTTCTTATTGGCTACGCAAAAGGTCATGAACATGGCAAAATTGCTGGGCGCATTGCGCTACGTCGCGAGCAAAAGCAGTTGGTGAGTCGATGAATGCTAACGAACTCTTACAGTCAGCAAGTGACACCATCACTTCGCGCAACCATACTCATGGTGACATTAAAGACAACATGCGCAGAACCGGAATGCTCTTATCTGCGTATCTCGAAATTCCGATACACGATTATCAAGTCGCCGTCATCCTTCAGCTGGTTAAAATCAGCAGAACTCAAGAATCCCCATACCTGCTCGACCATTGGCTCGACCTGCTCGGTTATGCAAGTATTGCCGGTGAACTCGCGCTATCAGAGGATTTTAACTAATGTTTAATTTAGAAGATTACGAAGATGTGGCGACTTTGAATCGCTGGTTCATCGAGAACTATCCAATGGGACGTTCCAACCTGGTTACAGAATTTCATGATCCGGTGAATGGTTACATCAGAGTCAGAGCTGAAATCTATCGAGACAGTTCAGACACAACTCCAGCAGTATCGAATATAGCCTTTGGTGCTAGAGATTTATACAATCGCAATATGGCTCGCTACTACTGCGAAGATACTGCTACCTCAGCTTTGGGCAGGGCGATTATCCTTCTCAAAGGCTCAAGCAAGACCGCTACAAGGGAAAGTATGGAAGAAGTAGCAAAGAATCAAAACCTAGTAGCTGAAGTCAAAGCAAAGATGGCTCAGACAGCGAAGGAATATGTACCTGTTCCGGTAGAATCTGATCCATGGACCATCGCACCAGCAGCACCAATACAGACTTTAGAGAGTGCTGTAGAGACGGTGAAAGACATACTTGGTGGCACAACGGATTCGGATATACAGACATGTGCTCATGGGGAGATGGTATGGAAAACCGGCGTGGGCAAGAATTCTAAGCCCTGGGGTCATTGGCGTTGCATTGGTAAGATTTTAGGAGAAGCAGAACGCTGTGAACCTCGATGGTATGAGATTTCAGCTGATGGCACTTGGAAGCCACAGGTGAAACGCTAATGGGATACATTCAATTCTTAAACCAAGATGGTGAATGGGAAGAATTCCCTAACGAGGAACAAAGAGCCAATCTCAGGGCTAACGCAGAACTGCTAGAAGAACTTGGATACAAACTCATCTGCCAGTTATGTAATAAGTTTCCTAATAGATCACAGATTCGCACTCGATACTTAAAACATGAATGGACATGCGAAGAATGCGGAACTGTTAACTCTGCTGGGCGTGCATGACACGACACAGAAAAGACCGAGGACTGCGTACTGAGCGAGTGGTGGCAGCCTATCTCTCGCAATGGTGGAGAAGCGCAGTTGTAGGTCGGGGTGCAGGGAAGGACGTGTTGAATGTCCCGTTCGACATCGAAGTTAAGGCACGTTCTTCCTTCCAGCCTTTAGCATTCATCAAACAATCAGAGGACAGAGCCAAAGGCAAAGAGAAAAGCATTGTCGTATGCAGAATGAACGGACAAGGCGAACAGCCCGAGAACTACTTGGCTTTCATGAGATTCTCAGAGCTTGTGGATTTATTACTCATGGCTGGTTACGGTGAAATACAACAGGATTCGGTACAATTAGAACCTGAAAGATGCACACAATGTGGATCATGGAAACTAAAGGACGTCCCATGCCGGACATGCGCTAATGCCAATATATGAATTTGAATGCAACTCAGAGTCTTGCGAAGCCAATGCAAGATATGACAAAGAACTATCCATCAGCGAGCCACACGATCTAGATTGTCCGTTCTGTGGTGAGACCATGAGGAAGGTGTACTCAAGTGTTCCAGCAGTCCATTTCAAAGGCACAGGATTCTATTCAACAGATAAGTAAGTTAAAGTTGTTAGACCTATTCTGCGGTGCAGGTGGGGCTTCAATGGGCTATGCACATGCTGGCTTTGATGTCACGGGCATAGACGTTAAGCATGGCAAGCGTTACCCATTTACCTATATTCGTGGTGATGTAAGGGATTACTTAGACCTTGAGTTCCTGCAGCAGTTTGATGTCATTGCAGCTAGCCCACCATGCCAGACCTTTAGCGCAACCAAGCACCTACGCAATGCTCAGGGCAAAAGCACCAGCAAGATAAACATGATTCCAATGGTCAGAGATGCTCTTATCAATAGCAATAGAATTTACGTCATTGAGAACGTGCCTAATGCACCGCTAATCAATCCAATCCAGTTATGTGGTTCAGGCTTTGGGCTTAAGGTGCGCAGACATAGGCTCTTTGAGTCTAATGCTGCCCTAGTGGGTAATCATTGCGATCATAAGGCTCAGGGCAAGCCTGTAGGCATATATGGCTCAATGCGTGATGAGATACCTAACGGTGGACACACAGCTAAAACAATGACTGAAGCAAATCAAGCCATGGGTATTGATTGGATGATTTGGGGCGAATTAGTGGAGTCTATTCCACCTGCTTACACTAAGTTCATTGGTGAGCAGTTATACACACCTGTGGATAAGTAGGGTACAAAACATGAATACGCGCTTACGACACGCCCATGTTATCCACATGCTTGACATGGCTGGTACTCTATCGGCTAGAGCCCTTCAGGGGCTCACAGCGCGCCGTTTACGGCAAGCGCGCTGGGTAGCCTTCGTTATTGGGATATCTCTATGCTTACCCATGAGTCACGCATCAAGTGGCTCAATAGAATCAATTAATCCAAAGACTTATATACGATTAACCTTAGATAAAAGAGAAGCTATTTGTCTTAGTAGATTGATTGGTAAAGAAAGTGCTTGGAATGCTCAAGCAATAGGTAATCTTAATAGTCCTACTAAGAGTTATACTTATGGATTATTACAGCTTAAGAATCCTATAGTCAAGGACAAGTCTGCTGTTGAGCAGATACACTATGGGCTCAAGTACATCGATCATAGATATCAAGGCGATACATGCAAGGCATGGAAGCATTGGCAGAGAAAGGGTTGGCATTGAGTAAGCGTTCAGCTCTAAGGTCTAATGGTTCTACTACTCAATGGCGTAAGTTAAGAGAGATAGTTATCAGACGTGATGGTGTATGTCAGATGTGTGGCATGGAAGGCAATCATGTGGATCACATAGTGCCACGCAAGCTTGGTGGTGATGACAGCCTTCTCAATTTACAATTGCTTTGTGAATCGTGCAATCTACGCAAAGGGGGTAGGTTTTTTGATGGACCTAGAACAC
>JAUKPS010139879.1:0-16018 GCA_032273165.1 Chlorellidium tetrabotrys
CTTCTAAGTTACCTTTTAATGTTTTAACATCCCCACCTTCACCTGTTCGGACCAGTTCTTTTAAGTCTTTTAAGAATTCTAATTCTTGTAGGTTGCCTTTCCATTTGCTGTCACGCAAACTATTACCCATATCTATAGACGGGCTCTTCCCTGTTTTAGTTTTAATTTCTGTAGACCGTGTACCGGCAAACATATTACGCTCAAGAGCAGACTCAAACTGATAGTATTCTTTTGTTTGGTTAGGGCCTTTATTTATTACAAGCCAGTAATTGCCAAAGCGTTTTAATGGAAAGTAAGGTTCTAAGGTATGCTTTTTAAAGTATTCTTCTACTTTTTTATAGCTTGGCTGGTTTAAAACATCTGCTTCTGCAATACCATCTGCGATTAGCGTTTGTTTTATACGATCTAAAAGCGCAGCCTTATACGCAGCTAATCTATCAGCATAGAACTTTTTAACATCTGCATATACTTTTTGCCCAGCTGGACCTATTTGTTTATAAGCGGCGTCTAACGCTTTGCGTTTTTCTTTGTCGGCTTTACTTAATTTATCGTATGCTTCGGGGCTTCCTGTACCATAGTAATTAGTAGCAGTAAATTTGCTAGGATCTATAGTTTCAACAGTAGCATCAATCATTAACTTATTAAGAACTTTTGCTAGACCAGGATGGTCGCTTTGAAATTTTTGCCATCCAGTTACAACGTCTTTAGTTTCAGCCAGTATTGCATTTCTAGCATCTAGCATGCTTTCTACGTTCTGAATAAACTCTTTCATTGGTTTCAGCTTTGAGCCGACCATATCTTCTAGTTGACGTAAAGTAAACGCACCTAAATAATATTTACGAGTAGCATCTTTTAAACTTTCTAACCAAAACGGCATAGAAATTTTCATAGCTTCCCATGAAGGTCTTTCACCAAATATACGGTCTAAATAACCAGAAGATTCTGGGCGTGTCTGTCTAGTACCAGCCACCGCCATAATATTAGCTTTGCCCTTAGATGGATATACTTTAACTATATTAGTATCATATTCAGCCGGAGGGGTTGCCTGTAAAATAATATTTGCATTAGCTAAAGTATGCCCAAGCACATTATCCATACCCAGTAACTGCGCTACTAATCTAGTAAACCTATCCCACATACTCTCCCCACTCCGTACTACAGGTTGAGTAGGCCCTTCTGTACTTGCTACTTGAACAAGTTTTTTTGCATCGACATCAGCTACTTTCCCTTCACGTTTTAAGGCAAATACTTTAGGGGGCAAAGTTGTATATGGTATTGATTTTAATAACGATTGAAACTCAGGATTAGCAAACGCTTCAGCAACAAACTCATCTATATCTGTTATGCCATAGACGTCTAATAATTCCATGCTTTCAATATCATTTTTAGCTATTTCAAATAATTTTTTTAATTCCCCAACAGCTTTTTGTTGTTTAGGATTTAACTTATTAAAATTTGTTTCTCTTAAAGCATAGTTTGAAGCAGCATGGGCTACCTCGTGTATAAAGTCATTATTAGTAAGCGTCCACTTAGTGTTGAAATTAATTGTATTTAAATGGTAAAAATATGCAGCCCTGTCATCGTCATAAGTGCTTAAAAGATCTTTGTATGCTTGCGTAACTATATCAAGCTCAATTTTTACTGGGCTCATAATATCGTAGTTAGTAAGTTTATCTAACATCTCGTATTGTGCTCGCACGTCTTTTATAGTTACAGGAATTTGAACAAGATCTGTATTAAGGTCAGGGACAATATCTTTTATATAATCAAAAATTTTATTACGAGCTGAATTTGGTCGGTTATACGCCCAGTCTAAATAATTTATAGTTATCTCGTCCTGCCTATCCATTGTTAAAGTAGTTGTTAGATTTAACTCTAAAAACCGTTTAGCTACGCCAGCAGTGTAAGGGTCTTTGCTTGTAGCCATTAATTCTAGGCCACCCTTTAAATCATTATTTCTAATAGCTGCTTCTAAGCCCGGATGTAGTGGGTAATATGCATCTGCCTTATATAAGTTAGGGTTTTCTATTGCTGCCCCTGCACGGTTACGCCCAAACTCTTCTGGGTTTGCGCCCATTTCAATGAAATCTTCTGCACGAGTTACCTCGGGTTTACCGTACTTCATAAATTTAGATAGCCCAGCAGTAGACTTTAAACGCTCAGGTTTGCCGCTTGGCTTTCTATACAACCAAGGCATAGATATATTACTTTTCTTAGCTGCTCTAGCCTTCCGCATCTCTTCTGAAATTTTTTCTGCTTTTGCAAACTGTTTTTCATAGTCCGCAGCTGTTGCATCAAAGTATTCAACTATCTTATCAGGTGCATTTTCCGATAACCATTTTTGAAATAGCTCCGCATTTTTTGCCGTTTCCCCTCTATACACAGGGTCTTTATCACGGTTTTTACTACTTAATACATACGCAGCGTTTCTTAACGCAAAAACAAATGGTTGCTCATATGGAGACTTTCGGCTAAAAAATATAACCGCAGCATTTTCTTCTGGAGTGCGCTGGTCTGGATAGATACTTTTTAATTTAGCTAGAGCGGCTTTCATTACAGGGCCAATAGCAATCGTATCCCCTTGCTTAATTACGTATTGTTCTCTCCTCCAACCAGCACCGAACGTACCTTTACCTAGAACAGCGTTAACTTTACCTTCTCCTAGTAAAGCACCTTCGTAACTATCAAGCCATTCCTCTAGTTTATTTCTTAGCTCTTTAACCCCTCGAACAGTATTTAAATTTTTAATGTTAAGAAATTCGTTAAACGCTTGTCCTTGTTGCTCTGCTGTTAAGCCCGGTAATGCAGTACGCAAGTCTTGTAGTCTTTGTTGACGTTCTTCTGGGGCTAGACTTAATGTATTAAAGAAGGTATTAATAACACCTAATCTACGTTTAAATGTGCCCGTATCAAGTTCTGCACCTTTTTCAACAGCTAACGGTTTTTCCGTAATACCCTGTTCTTTTTCTTTTGCAGTAACTTGCGGCTTATAAGTAAGGGGTAGCCCAAGAAACTCTTTAATAGTATCTAGTATTGTTCTAGTTTCACCCTCAAAGTCTGCAACTTGCCTAGGAGTTTCTGTATTTGGTTTAAGGGACTTCAGTAAGCTCTCTACAGGCCCAATATTTTCTGTAGCTAAATCTAACTTAGCAAGAGGGGGGCCATCTATAATTTCAATGCCCTCACCCTTAAGCACTTGACCTGATGGCGCAAATAGCTCAAACCCTTTAGATGGCTCATTTGCAACTATATCTCTCTGAGTATTTATATCAGGCTCAACAAAATCAAACCCTGCTTGCTGGGGTTCAACTTTTGCTGGAGCTGTTGAGGCTTCAACAGTTTGGACAGGAGGAGTTTTATTAGGATCTTCCGGTGCGTTAAAGTCAAATCCTTGTTGTTTAGTTCCAAAGACTATCGGCTGAACTTGTTCTTGAGCTTGTGTAGCTGGTTTTAACGATGCAGATAATGTTGCTAACTCTGATCTTTTTAAAGTTAAGTAATCAAGAACTTGATTAAGGTTTTCTTCGGTCTGGGTATCTTTATTATCTCTAAGCCATTTTTCAGCTTCGTAGATTTTCTTTTTAATTTTCCACTCTTCGGGCGTAAGCCCTACTTTCTTTGCCGCAGGTGGTGGTTGATTAGGCGGTATCTCGTCTAGTGGGGGTGGTTCATCTAATGGTGGTGTAGTTTCGGTTGATGCAGTACTTTTGCGCCACATATCCTCGTACATCTGTATATCTCTCTCAGATGTTGGGACGATATTATTTTGCTGTAGCCACGATAAAAATTGTTGTTTTTCAGTCAGTGCAGGCTGCTCTGTGCTTTCTCCAGTTGCAGATGTCTCAGTAGCTCTATTAGCTGCACCCACTCTGCTTGTGTCAGTTCCTCCAGCTCCTTCGGCAGCTGCCCCTGTTCCGACTTTCGGCTCACCAGATGCTGAAACGCTCTGCTTACTAACTCCGGTGTCAACTCCAGTATCCTCATATTCGTCCCCCTCGGTAAATACATTTTTACCCGGTGCTTGCTGTTCTGTTCTAAAAGCAGCGTTTTCTAACTTAGCTTCTCTATACCCTTTTATTCCACGGGAAGCACCACCTAAAGTTCCACCAACTGCGGCAGCTCCAAAAAACGCTTCTTTGTATTCTTTGTAAGCGTCGTCGCCTGTAAGTGGTAGACCTGCTTGATACCGCTCAGCTGCTTGTTCTAATACTTCTACCGGAGCTTCGGCAATAATACCTAGCGTAGCACCTCCGGCAACACGCTTTCCAGTTCTAGCTGCAATCTGTCTAGCAGTTAATTCTTTTAGTATTTCTTCCCCAGCTTTTTTCTTCCCTATACTACCAAAACCAGCTGTAAGCTTATCAGCAAAAAACCCTAATGGCGCTGTGCCAGCAGAAACTAATGCGGCTTTAGCCACTTCTAATTCTTTGGGGTCGTTCTTTTCTTCAGCTTGACGCACTAAAAAGTGGCCAAATTGTTGAAGACCATAAGCGCCAATACCAGCAATAGTTCCCCCAACAGGGCTAAGAAATGGTGTTACAGCTGCGCCAACAGCTAGAGGGCCAGCCATTTCGGGGGCAGACTGTAAGAATTGTTGGGTTATATATTTTGGAACCTGTCCAGCCGCAGCCCCTAAACCTTTTTCCGCATAAATACGTTCTAAATCTTCAACGGTAAGACCTGGCTTTTCTTCAACTTTTTTCTGCTCGGCTTTAATATCTGCCATCTTTTTACGGGCAGCTTCTTCATTACCTAATAAAGATGATACAGCTAAACTTGTACCCGAAGCGGATGTACTATATCCTTTAGCACCACGTTTTAATGACTCTCCAGCACTTTCAAAATAACCAACATCTTCAGGTTTTGTTTGAACTACTTTAGGTGCTGAAGAGCCACCGACTAAACCTCTTGATCTTGCTTCAGTCAGAAGTGCTAATTTGTCAGGAGGCAATATCCCCCGTCTCTCTGCTTCAAGTAATAGTTCAAGATTGGCCATGTTATCTGCCTAGGGCTTTTAATAGTTCTTCGTTAGTCAACTTTGACAAATTTGAGTATGAGCCACTACCACCGCTTGAGGCCCCTTTATTCTTAGCAAAGTCTATTGCGCTTTGTGCTTGTTCTATAATCATTTCTTTTGCAATCCTTCTTGCTTCAGTAGGGTTATCTCTATTTAATTTCACCCATTTAGGATCCGCACTTAAAGTTTCCATAACTGTTTTTGTAGCATCGCCATACGTTTTTGTAATTGCATTGTCATCTGAAACAGTTTTATCTGCAAAATAATCTTTTCGTTCTTTTTTATACTTAGCAACTAACCCTAGTTCACCTTTAGGATCTAGTTTTTCAAGTTTTTCTATTGTAGCCAAGTTTTTATCAAAATCAGACGGAGGGGATATGCGCCCTATTTTTGCAGCTTCAATCTGTGCCTCGTACCCTAGTCTTGCTGTTGCGGCTTGCTCTTCTCTGTTGTATAGATCGGTGAGGTTTCTTTCTACGCCCAAAGACCTTTGCGCTTTTCTTGCATCAGCCGCTTTCTCAGCTTCAACTTTTTGTTGGAGCAACAACCGCTTATCTGCCTGTCTTTGTTGATTAGAAGCCGCAAGTGATTTAACTCCTTCTTGTGCACCTCGTCCAACATTACTAAAGAAATAAGGAGAATCCCCTGCCATCATCCCAGCCGCTGTATTTAACAACGCCATATTCATATCTTGCTCTGGCTTAGATTTTAGCTCGTCGGCATATTGTTGCGATATAGCTTTAGACTCCGAAAACGGATCTGTTGTGTCGGTTATGTTACTTTTAAACTGATCTTGTAAAAACCTCTTAAACTCGTCCTTTTCAGTGTTTACTGGCATTGGAGGTAATTTTGACGCTTTAACTTGGTCCCCAGCAGCAAACGCAATAATCCCACCGCCAGCTAACTGCATAGGTGGTACTGGGTTTGAAGCTATGCCTACATCAGCAGGGCCTTGAGGTTGTTGTGGCATAGGTGGACGCTGCGCCATTTGATTCTGTTGTGGCATAGGGGGAGGCATCTGCCCCATAGCTTGTGGGTTTTCCGCTTGAGCGTTTTGCGCCATTACTTGATCCATTATGGACTGTTGTGGTATACCACCTTGGGCAGCTTTTGCTTTTGCCGCACGGTCAATCATCTCAGCTTTTTTAGAAAGAATAGCTGGCACCATCTCAGGAACAATTTCTTTCCTTTGCGCCATCTGCATGATCATAGTCTGAGGTAGTTTAGCCAAGTCCTCAATAGAACTGCTTTGCTGTTTGATTGCGCTTAATATACTCACGATGTTTTACCTATCATATTTGCCAAAGATAATCCGCCAAGTCCAATACCAGCTAGTTGACTTGCAAAACTAGGAGGTGTTTGTGTAGTTGTTTGTGTACCAAATGCGTCACCAAGTGGAACCCCACGCAAGATGTTAGACATAGAACCTAGCTGCTGTTCTGGGAACCCTAACGCCCGCATTTGATCTTGATATTGTGCATCAAGTTGTTGCTGTGCAACTTGACGTTCTGTTCCACCATAAGCACCCAAAGCCGCTGATCTTGCAATGTCGGCTTGCTGTTGTAGCGCACCTTGTTGCCCTAAACCTTGACCTAGTTGACCGTACGTCTGACCTATTTGCCCTAAACCGGCTGCTCTTTGTAGTTGCGCTGCTTGATTAGCACGTTGAGCTTCTAAAGACTGACCAGCACCAAGTTGTTGGATACCTAATTGCGCCTGAAGGTTAGCCTGATTTGTTCCTTGTTGGGCAGCTTGATTAGCCAACATAGCTTGCATACTTTGTCCAGATCCTAATTGCTGAACTCCAAGTCTAGCCTGTTGATTTGCTAACTGTGCTTGCTGTTGCGCTTGTTGGTTTGCCAATTGGGCTTGCATATTTTGCCCAGCGCCTAACTGTTGAACCCCTAATTGAGCTTGTAAGTTTTGCGCATTTGCTGCTTGTTGTGCTTGGTTCTGTGTATTAAATTGCTGTTGCGCATTTTGGAATGCGTTTTGTGAACCAGTAGCCTGAATGTTGCCCATCTGCGTTTGCAGATTACGTTGCGCTTCAGACTGCATTAAAGCATTTCTTGCGCCACCATATGTACCTTGACGGGCAGACCCTAAATTAGCTCCAGACAATTGTTTTTGCGCATCCCTCAATGCCTCTGATTTTTGTACATCAACAACATTCTGTTGATACGGAGACATAAACTGAGTTACATTTTGCCCTGTATAAGACTGTGGGCCAGCCATTTGATACATATTTAAATTCTGAGCACCAACATTGCCAGCGCCAGATATATCAAAAGATGAAAGTCCTTGTGGGGCGTTAACTGTTTGCGGGCCAGCCATTTGATACTGGTTTAAATTAGGCGCACTTACATTTGGCCCATTTTGATACAATCCTTGAGCTTGTCCGAGTGATCCTAAACCTTGACCATATGCGGCTTGTCCTTGACCAAATTGAGTGGGCTGTCCAAGATCAGCAATTTGTTGTCCAGCAGCTACTTCATTAGCAGATAAACCTGCTATTCTTCCAGCACCCTCTAAACCAGATTCGGATAACGCATTACCATACGAAGATGCATAATCTCTTCCAAATATCTCTTGTGCTTTTGGTAGTAGCCCTGTGCCAGTAGTACCAGTTCCAGTAAAGTACGGTTCTAATACCTCTGGTATTGTCTGTTGTCCGGATGTTACGGTAGTATTTGCCATTATTTATCCTTTATACGGGCATGAATTTGGTAGGCTTAATTTGCTTACCTTGTTTTGGATTGCCCGTTCTTGCTTTACGAACTCGGTCCATCATAGCGTAAAGCTGTTTTGCACCTGCTTTTGATGAGCCATTACCTAAATGAGACACTACATCTGCTGGAACTACAAACTCTCCATCAGCTAATCTAGCCTCTTGTGAACCTTCTATGTTTGCACGAATCGAATCTGACATGCCATCTCCACCGCCGGATAAAAATCTAGGCAAACCACCTTCCGCATATCCACGCTGTTTCTTTTGATATTCATATATATTAGCAGCACTTAATGGCTCAAGCCCTTGTGGGTTACTAACTAAATATTGACCTGTAGTAGATCTGTTTGGCGATGTTGTTGGTGGCGGTTGAATCGGTTGTGTTGGTGCAGGTTCGTTGCTAACTGGAGGAGGCTCAGTAATAACAGGAGGCGGTGCAGTAACTACTGGAGGAGGTGTAGGTGCATTTTTAGCTGCTTCTGCCGCCTTTGCTGCCTCTTGTTCGGCTATAAGCTTTTCTATTTGAGGCCCAAGTTGTTCCATTATTGAACCACCAAAGAAATACCCTTGCACATCTCCGCCTTGAGCGTAATTATACATTCCGCCATCTTCAAACTTTTGCATAGGGGTTTGATTTGGCATACCAGTCTGGTCATCAGGTGGGTTTATAACCCCACCATCAGCAAACATATAAGGGTTTTCACTTACTGCTTGTTGCGCACGTTTTTTACCAGCAGCAACTCTAGCGCTAAATTTATCTGCGTCTTCTTGATTTTTAGCTGTAGCTACGTCATATTCTTTTTTAAGCGCATTTGACTCATCTACACCCATCATGCCTGTTGTACCCATAACTAATGGAACGCCAGTATTGTATATGCCAACTTTGCTTGTTAATGCACTCATAGCATCTTTATAGGCAGGGGTGTTACTATTCTGTAATAAGTTGCCTACACCACGTTGCATTGCGTCTGTATCTCTAAGCGAGAACATATCTCTAGGCGCAACACCTGTCCCTCTTGATATTGTTGGTGGTTTAATAAGTCTATCAACTTCTTCTGCTGTATATGGAGTGTTCGCTGTTTTCATAGCTTGATAATAATCAGGAACTGTAGAAGCGCTATCAACAGGTGGTAAAGCTGTTTCTGCTCCTGCTGCCTCTAAACCTCCAGCAAGATTGGACATTCCATAAGCAGCGATACCCCCCATCAAAGCACGTTTCATATCAAAACCGCCGGGCTTACCAAAGCCAGATGCAAGTCCACCAATCCCTGCCGCCATAGCTGGATTACCCATCATAGCTCCTGCTGCCATACCAGCGTAAGGGGCTAAATCTTTTAAGAAAGGAGCGGCTTCACCTATAGGACGTATTACAGCTTTTTCAAATGGTTGTGCTACACGAGTAAACGCATCCGATATTTTTCCACCTATACCAAAATGTTGGACTTCTCCACCATCTGCATACCTAGTTACAGGTCTATATCCAGTAGCTGGACTATATACATTACTTGCATTAACCCTATTTTTTAATAAATAATTAGGACTTGATGGTCCTGCCGTTCCATATGTATATACCTTATTGGCTGCGTCTGCTGCCGCAGCAGATTGCGCTTGTTGCTCCCCACCACCGCCTAAATTAGAAAGTCCGTATAATCCAGCAGCAGTTAAAGCTAACTTTTCTGGGCTTGATTCATTATAATAATCTTTAGCCGCACCATACAAATCGCCCGGCATTTTAGATAATGGCGTGTCTCTTAAATAATCTACAGCTCCTGTAGCTTTGTTAGCTAAATAATCTTTTGCTTCAATACCTTTTTCGGTGGCATAACCAATAGGGTTATCTAAAAAGCTTGATGTTGGTTCTTTTATTAAATTTGATGACAGGCTTTTTAACCCTTCTCCAGTTGTTCCTTCCGGCGCTGAAATTAATGCATTTGGATTTGTAGAAGGTACGGAAACTTCTCCGGGCATACCTAAATCTGGATCAAAATTTGACGCTGATGGATTAGCATAATTTGATAATTTAATTCCTTGTTCTTCTAAATACTTTCCAAATTCTCCCGCATATGGTGATAATTGAGATCCGCCATAGGACATTGCAGCACCTTCTGCACCAGATTTTAATGCGCTATTTACGTCACCAGTTTGAGCATAATTAACGCCACCTTTTATTCCACCAGATAGCGCAGCTTTTCCTATATCTCCTAATTCAAATGCATCACCAAGTCCTTGGGTTATTCCAGCCGTACCGCCAGATATAAGTCCCGCCTCAACAGCGCTTTTTAAATCTTTATTTTTTGCAAAATTTACTCCGGCAGAAGTAGCTCCAATAATGTACGGATTACCAGTTGCAGCCGCAGCTACCTGTGCTAAAGTACCCCAACCACCCGGAATTACATCTGCTACAGCGTCATCAATTGCAACACCTACATCACTAATAGGCGCAGTTATAGGTTGGATTACGGCTTCATCTAAGGCTGAAGTTAGTTGACTTATAGGTGCTGTAACGGGTTGAAGAATAGCATCATCTACTGTTGCTAATACATCTGAAGCCCCTTGAACTCCTTCATCAATTACATTTAATAAACCTTGATCACCACCGCCTGTGCCTATCATGTCAGAGAACGTGTCTAACGGATTACCGCCACCGCCGTGAAGCCTCATACGACCAAGTTCCGGTTGGAAAGCTCCTAAAGGTAAATACGATTCGTGGTTATATCTCATACTTTAGCCATCCATTCATATTTTGGATTATCACTTGGTTGAACATCTACCCCCAATGTCTTTAACATGGTTAATGTTTGTTGAAGTCTATTACTGTTAGGTACATCTTCTTTTGGTCCATACACAGCTTTAAGATCAGACTTACGGATTTTGTCTACAAACCTTGATAATGCTTTTGCTAGTTTAATCGGACTATCTTGTGTAAACAAATGTAACTCTGCGTTGTCATCGTTAGTAGCAATTAAAAGTAACACAGTATCATTTTCCTGCATAATAATTGCCAACTTTTTATTAAGCGCAATATTTAAAGCCCGCAGGAATTTGCTTGGATCTTTCCCAAGTTTTTGGTACTCAGCATTAATAATTTCTGTAGGTTTCATAGTCGGTCACTTTTTAATAAGTTTATCATGTTATATAGCCTCTCCGCCACTAATACTAATAGCACAGCCGGTAGCAGACGCCTTAACTTGAATGGTGCCAAATTCACTCATAATCTGTGCTCCTGTCCAGTGCAAACTAGTGTATGAAGCTAAAGAATACTTGTAATAAATAGCGTTCGTTGTATCCACCGCAGCCGTTCCTGTAATTGTTGTAGAGGCCACAGTTTGAGATACACTTACTTGATATGTTCCTACGCCGCCCACCCCTGTTTGTGGGTCAGAAATAATAGCAGCCGTTACACCTGTTCCGCTAATAGTCTGATTAATTTCAAATCTACCAGAAGTCATGGCAGTTATTGTCATTAGTGTTCCAGAAATAGATCCTGTACCTACTCCAGACGGAGCTGGGACTAAATGGATATAAATATCTATAGCAGCATTTGTGGTGTTTGCCACCATAATATCTTTAACAAAAGTCCGAGCATTGGCTGGAACTGTATAGATTGTAGAGTAAGCTGTACCTACAGGAGCTTGCGCTAATTGGGCTGGAGTTATATCGTAGTATGCCATTAAGAATTTCCAAGCCACATAAGTACGTTTTGTGAGTTTTGTTGTGTTGATGCCTTAATATTAAAATCGTCTAAACGGTTAAAATATAGCCGTAAAACGCTCTGGAATTGGTCCATTTGGCTGCGGTTGTATTGTTCCGGCTGAATAGGTAATGCAGGAGAGCGAACTGTGTAACTTGCCATTATCGTTTACCATCCTGTTTGCCGTCTAGTCGTGGGCTACCTAGTTGCCATTGAACACCTAAATCTGCGGATGATATCCCAAAACCCATTTCCCGTGCCCTAGCCCGAAGGAATATTTGATTTGTGTAAGTTGTAACCGAAGTTTGAATAACATTCCTAGCTGGTGATGTAGAGTAATCTGCGCCGGGAAAATTCCTAGGTTTCATTATCATTGTTACTTTAGGGTTAGGGTTTACCAGAGTATTTGAGCCAGTAAACGATACGTCAGGTATTATCCGCTTAATTAACAAAAACTGTTCGCCATCAACAATGTCAAAGTCTGAGGATGTAATATAAGATTCCATAGGCAATACATCGTTATCTACGCCAATTTCTTGGTTGTATATGTATTGAGATCCATCTGCACCACCTACAGATTGTGGATATTGCCTTAACGGACTGTCATTCCATGCCGTGCGATTAATTGTTCCGTAATACCAAATTTGGTCAAAATGATTGTAGATTACATAGGCATCGTTAACAAGACTGTTTGCTGTTGGGTAGCACCACCACACCTCACTCCACTGTTCGTTAGTACCACAAATTACTTGTTCTAATTGATTATAGTTTATGTTCTCAAAAACATGGTTACGCAAGGTGCAAGGGAGTGTATCTACTCGGCCTGAATAGACATAAAACTTATCTTTACCCATCCAAAATGCCGTACTGCTAACTGTAATTACTGACCGAGGGCTGGCTATTGATATGTTATCTGATAATTCTTGAATACCAAAAACATCTGTTGTACCCAAAAATTGTAGTGAATTAAGTGTTGCATTAGTAAATACTAAAATTTCTTGGCGAGTTGGGATAGCTCTAATAATGCTATCACCCCTAGAAACTCGGATAAATCCAGCGGTATTTGTTACTTCTGGAGTCCAATTTCCGGGATCATCTTGGTTAGACCAACGAATTAGTAACGGATCAAATATAGTGCTTCCGTATGCTGTAGCCCCAAAAGCCAATAAATGTTTATCTCCTTGAGATACTAATAATTGCCCAACTTCAGCCGGTGTGTTAGATGCACCCGGAATAGACGATAAAGGAATTGCTCTTGTAAGAAAAGTAGTATCTAAAGCCCAATAATATGGAGTTCCATTCCGGATATTTGCCACTAAATCATTGTCAAAGTTGTCAAAAAACCAATCTCTTTGGTTTACAATTACAGGCGTAATAGCACCAGAACCCCATGTTCCACGCCCCCATACACCAGCTCCCCAACCATATCCTGAAATAGTTATTAGTGGGCCAGTATCAATATCGTATTTAGCTGTTACAGTAGCCCCACCGTTTGCAGTATCACCAGCCGTAGCAGCAACAGGTGACGTAATTGTGTAAACCTTAGTTGTAGTATTAACAGTCTTTATCTCATAACCATAAGCGGCATTAAGTACGGTAGCAGTTATGTTTCCACCTAGCCCAGTTGCGCCATAAAAAGTTACATAATTACCAACTTCTGGAGTATATGTTAAATCTGTAGAGTAAGAAACTGAAAGCGTGGTTGACCCTGTTGTTGCAGTAAAAGGCCCCGGCGCTGCCCCTAAAGTAGTAGATGTATGCTGTAGTGGAGTAATGTCGTAGAGGTTTGTACCAGCATCTATATACAGTTTTTTGTTAGTTCCAACCGCCATTAAGTTATCGCTATCAGACGTTATCCATGTAAACATTTGTCTACATGTGCCGATTAATACCTGTGCTGTAGCCTTTAACCAGCCACCTATCTTTTGCGGCATCCCAGAACGGAAACGAATTTTATCGCACTCATACCATCCACCTTCGTTGGTATAGTTAGTTTGGTCCCGATTAACTCCGGGCTTAAACTGTAGTTTTTGCAGTGCCATACAGTCTTGTTCCCTGTTTATCAATAATCAATGCTTGTTTACGGGGTGCGTTATGAATAGAGTTAGGTATGCTAATGTGAGTCCATCTGTCAAACTCACGGATAATCTGGTCATAGGGTAAACCCGAAGCAATTACGGCTTGAACAACTTCGTTAGGAGTCATGCCCGGAACTCTTATGTCGGCAGCGCAACCAACCCGATGCTGACTAGTATCTTTAGAACCAACAGCATCATTAACCAATTTAGAGCGGAAAGCACTATTAACCATAATGGGCTTGTTTCCCAGTAATGTCTTAACCTGTTCCAAAAACTCTGCAAGACGGACGAGGTTTGCAGTCTCACTATCGTTCGGACTATTATCCAATGTACGATGATCGGTATGCGTAAGTTCTTCAAGTGTAAAGTGCTCCGTTAAATTCATTTTGTTTTCATCTCTATGATTTTCTCAAGGGTTCTGCCGCCAAAGTAAAAGCTCATTATAAGCATTCCCCACTGCCCAAGCAACTCTACATAGTTATTGTTTACCTCAACATCCCATGCGGACATCATACCAAAAGTAGTGTATGTTACCAAGATAAATACAAGCGTCATTGGTCGAATGTTCTTAGATAGCCAAGAGTCTGACATCATGTCAGCTTGCTGGCGTTTAGTTAATTCTTGTTGTTCATTTATGTCTGCTTGTAGTTTAGCCAACTCACCCTGTTGAGCAAGTTGTTCTAAGGCTAATTGCGCTGCTGCTTTTTGGTTTGGGTCAGGAATTACTTTATCAATAATATTTAAACCAATTTTAACAACTTCATCTATTCCAAACATTATCTACCCTTCCTAAAATGTAACAATGCCAAGTCAAATATGATTAAAGACGCACCAATATCTTTAGTTATCCAAAGAGGAAACAAAGTATCTGTAGGATACGCACCATACTCAAAATAATGTAACGAGCGCATAATTTGCACCATCAAGCCCATCGTCATTACAAATATACCAATCTTAGACAGCATACGCATTTCTGTAAAAAACCCAGCAAACGCTAAGAACGCTACTAAAAAGATTGCAATTAGTTCAACAACCAAAATAGACATTAGCCAATGAATCAGTGTCATTTCTTAGCTCTTTTTTGTTTAATTTCTTCTGCAACTTCACTAATGTCCATGTGCTCCCGCTTGACCATGTAATTAGATACCCAGTTAATCACGGCAATACTACACAAACCTAACACCCATGCTAAGCCAATTAACACATCTAATTTCTCAGGGTTAATACCTAGTTTTTCAGCAGCTAGTCCTGTGAAAGCAAACCCTGCCATAGCGGATATACCCCCTGCAATGAATACCGATGCAACTTTACCTTTTTCCTGTAGCTTCTCAGGAGTCCAGAACATTGACAGGCTTAGACCGCCAAACAAACCACCAAGGGCTGGTGCTATTTTATCAATGAGGAATCCGTCTGGAATCATTTTTTATTTACCAAGTCAAATAAAGCTTTTACCTTTTCCTCAAGGACGGCAATCTGATTGTGCATCTTAGCCAATACAATAACCAGCGTAACAAACGCTATTAACAAGCTAGACATCTTAGAGATTGTGTCCAGTAAATCCATTTAGGCAGTCCTGTTCCACATATAAACTACAACGTATGGCTGTAAATTTGCGTTTGTTGCGCTTGCGCCTTCTGTAGAAATACTTGTTGCAACAGAAACTCCTGTACCTGAACCCGCTGTTGTAAAGGAGTGACTATGGTCGTTAGATGTACCACTTGTAATCGGAGAAGTACTGTAATTAATAGTACCTCCTTTACCGGCGGCTGTTCCAGTTGAAGCAACACCATAAACTGACGTATCTTGAGGCACCCCAGAAATGTGAGTATGGTCAGCGCTTTGTCCACCTGTTGTGCCAGTATGTGCATGTCCGGGGTCAGTTACAACACTAGTTGCCGTGTGATTATGACTTACAAGAGTAGCGTCAGCAGAACCACCTGTAGCACCTGCTGTAAAGCCACCTCCATTACCAACCGTCACCCTACCAGCGGCATACGCAGTCCAAGTCCCAAAACCAAATAACGTATTAGGGTTTGTACTTACTGTAGATGAGTAAATAGAACCAACTGGATATAAAAGCGTTAAAGCTGCTTGGACAAAAGCTGTAGTTGCTATTTGAGTATTGTTTGTGCCAAAAGCTTGTGTTGTTCCAGTTGCGCCGCTTGCTACAGTTGTTGAAACAGTTGCTGCAGTTGTAGCGTTTGTGGCGTTGCCTACAGTTAAACTTGCGTTTGTCCCGCTAACCCCATTTATAGTTCCGCCCGTAATAGCCACATTATTTGCGTTCTGAGTAGACATAGTTCCTAATGAACCTGTAGCGTTAGTTACGGCAGTGGCTACATACGCAGTTGTTGCAATCTTTGTTGAGTTATCTCCAGCAGTTTGGGTTGTTCCAGTAGCCCCACTTGCCACAGTTGTTGATACTGTTGCCGCAGTTGTTGCGTTTGCTACAGTACCTGTGACATTGGCACCTGTTAAACTGGTCAACAAACTGCCATCACCAA
>JAUKPS010139989.1:0-16013 GCA_032273165.1 Chlorellidium tetrabotrys
TATAATAGAGCATTGACAAGCCGTGATGCTGAAAAGTATGCTGAAGGCGAAGATGAAGTAATTGATATGGAAGTATTGATTAACGAAGTCGCTTATCTTAGAAATCGTTGGCTTGGTATAATGAAGGGCTTAGAGGCCAAACAGTGGCAGATGGGTCATATCGTGCGACTACGCACAAGTGGAATGGAAGATATTACAATTGGCTAATTCAAAATCAAACAACATGCTGTCGCAAATCGCAGCAAGAAATCCTAAAGCATCTGGTATTATTGCCACTACCAACGGCAGTCACAATACAATCACAATGGGTAACATTCAACCATTAACTTCAATTACACTTAGTGGATTGAATGGTACCAGTAATGATTGGGATATTTTTGGTAATAAAAATGTTAAGAAATATGAGGTGTTTGAAACCACTGAAGATATCTTAGCATTGAGTGTTACTTGGCATAGATTGCGCCCATTAATTAGTCATGGTATTAGTAATATAATTAATCCTAGCACTAGACCAACTAAACTTACTGATGAAGTACTATTCAAAGAAATGATTCAGGAAGATAGAGATAAGGCTAATGTTATCCGTGACTATTATAGTAAGAAACTTATGATGTTTACCTTAAAAGGTCAACAACTAACTAGTTATAGAAAAGATTTGAACATATTCATTCATGGTGATTGTAAAGTAGTTAAAGAAGAAATGATGCCATTGGTGTATCGTTTGCCTGAATTCTATGAGTATGATGTTGGACTAGATGAAATGTTTTTAGAACTGGATACTAGATTTGAAGGTTCACAAATATCATTATCTACAATAAAAACACTTACTCCAGTTAAGAAATTTACAGTAAAACGCAAAAGTAGAAAATTCGTAGAGTATTGGTTGAAGGACGAAGAAAATAAACCTTACAAAATTGAGATTGATTCAAATAATGAATTGATGCACTTGTGGGATTACTTTTATGATAAGGGTAAATTTCACGATATAACACTTGATACTGTAATTAAATTTAGCAATAGGGATAGTATTTCCCATTATAAATTGATTAAGTGGAAATTAGCATAAGAAAACCCCCGGAATCGGGGGTTTTTGCTTATGGCCATAGCTAAAATTTCGGTTGACATTAAATGGTTTTGGGTCTATAATAGAGGCTTAGATTGATTAAAGGAGCTAGTTATGACAGAAGTTTACGACCGTTTGACAGAGCAGGAAAAGCGTGAAGTTCGTATGTACGGCGTGACCGTAGCTGGGATGCGTGAGTCTGTGGAATCTAGCATCACTTTCAAACTGTCCGGTCCTGCTATGATGGTTGCGGGCCTCATGAGTGACGCCCAAGAAATGGTTAACACCGAGTACGGTGATGTTGACTATATGCGGGCTGAAGATGCCCGTCAATGTCTGAATCGTGCTAAGTGGATTTTGTTTGAATATGTGATGCCCAAAACTTGACATTAAATGGTTTTGGGTATATAATAGAGACTTAAACAGTTAAGCAACGGAGCAAATATGTCTGAATTTACTACTTGGGAACAAATGTCTGACTTGGAGCAGGCCCAGTCTATTTTCTGGGATATGTACAAGGACGCACATGGTATTCGTCCTCGTGGTATTGACACCAGCACTTGGACTACAGAACAGTTCCAGCAGGAGTTTGAGTACCTGGGCCGTGTGATTGCTGACAATGAGAACCAGCGTAAGGTTTTTGAGGCCGATGCTATTGAGAAATTTGAAAAGCATGTCACTGATACAATTTGCATGGGTGCAGGTAATCGGGAAACAGCATTGCGCTGGATCATGGATGCTAGTAATGCTAACGGTGACTGGGAATATCTGTGCTATGATTTGGGCTTGCCCTATCAGTATTTTCGTAAGGCCGCTTAAGGCCTGAGGTTGACAATAAATGGATTTGGGTATATAATACATACTTAGACAGTTAATTAAAGGACTTTGAAATGACAGATACAGAATTCGACACTAAATTCAACTACTACGAGACCGTGCGTGAGGAACTAGGATTGAGTGCAATTTGGTCTATCTACGAGATTGGCTCTCTTAGCGACCGTCATCCCTACGAAGGTGTCAAATTCTTGACATACAAAGACTTCTTTGGTAAAGATATTACTGTGGAAATTAATGGTCTTACTTATGCGGCTTTGTTTGTTGCGGCAAATGCGGTGCTCAAACGGTCCAAAACACATCACAATTTTATCGAGGCCTTTAAGCAAAAGACTGCTAATCCTGAAATCCTAGAGTTGTACACTGGTTCTTAATAGTTGACAATAAATGGATTCGGGTATATAATAGAGTCTTAATCAGTTAATTACAGGAGTTTGCAAATGGGTACACGTTCACGAATTGGCGTAATGCATGGCGACAAGTGCAAGAGTGTTTACTGTCATTGGGACGGTTATCTGTCACACAATGGCGCTATCCTGCAAGAACACTATGGTTCAGACCAGTCGCCCAAAGCTAACCATCTGGTTGCTCTTGGTGATATGAGTTCTTTGGGCAAACACATTGGAGAGGCACATCCCTTCAGTCAGTTTGACATTGACAAAAATGACCCAGATTTTGATAAACTCATTGCCCTGCATGAACTGGCTAAGAAAGAAGGTTGGACTACTTTCTACGGTCGTGACCGCGGTGAGAAAGATGTGGAATTCAAAGTAGCACAATCGTATGACGAGTTTCAGGAACAATGCAATAACTGTGACGCCGAGTATCACTATCTGCTGAAAGATGGTGTATGGTATGTTGGTGTTAACTATGAGCGTAATAGCATGGTGCCTGGACAATTGTATGTATTGTCTGAGCAATTGGCTAAGGTGACTGCGTAATGAAAGAACAACTACTAGCCCTAGCTTACGAGCAGGAAGATGAAGTGTTTGGCTCTAGTGAGCGTGACGAGTTTGATTGTCTTATTGGATTGATTGAAGATGGCACCATCAACACCTTTGAAGAACTTGCCAAATACGGAGTTGAAAAATGAACAAAGAAATGTTAAAACTCTGGGAAAAGGCTAGTATCCGTTATTCGGTGTATGAAACACTGAAACCTCAGGATGAACGAAAGAGCATTCCAGAGTTATTCTCCGAGTTAATTATCAAAGAATGTTGTAACATTGTGCATAGCAAGACTGACGAAAGCATTCGTGTAGTAATGGCAATTGAACAACATTTCGGGGTTGAAGAATGAGTTGGGAATATGATGACACAGTAGAAGTAATCAAGGCTGTGCGTATTGGTTCTGACCGTAAGGTATATACCACAGCAAGGGCCGCGGCACACGCATGTGCTTACCTTCGTAATGCCAATTACTTTATTCGCAAAGGTAAAAACAATCTTCCCTTTGCTGACCCTGACGGTGCTAGACAAGAAAGATTGTACAAGAAACTATTACCCGTGTTTGAAAGGCTTTTGAAATGAACGAAGAAAAAGTAATCCCTATTGTGTTGGAACGATATGCAGGACCACATTGTCCAGATTCTTGCTATCAATGCGAATATCATAACAAATGTCTTGATGAGGCGGAGATGGAATAATGAAAGTCAAAGAGTTTGTGGTAAATTTGAGTTTCGATCGGTATCAAGCTAGTATTAGTTTTTACCCTGTATTTGCTACTACCCGAGAAAATGCTGTGCTTTTAGCAGAACACCTGATGAAGGTTCACGGTGCCAGCAGTTATGATGTTAAGGGTAATGAAGAATGAAAGATGTGACTGGCAAATTGTTAGCAGTGGGTGATAAGATTGTTTTGATTCCTCAAGACGGTTATACGGATTCATTGTCAATGGGTATCGTTATTGGATTCACACCAAAGAAAGTAAAGATTCAATTAACCAACAAAGCATGGTCGTATTCCACAGATGAATGTTTGAAATTTCCAGAACAGGTGGCAAAGGTATGAAATTACATTTATTTGTCAGTGCAGGTGCCACCGCGTTCTTCTTTGGACAATGGCAACATAGTCTGGAAGCAGGATGCTTTATGATGATCCTGCTGGGATTTGTATTTTCGGTAATTGATTACTTCAAAGGAGTTGAATGATGAACGAACGAATTTTTGAACTTGCAGGAGAGGCAGGACTCAAAGTAGAATCACGGATGACTAATCCTCCCAAGCCGTTTCAGATTGTTGGCAGTATGGAAGAGTTTGAAAAGTTCGCCGAGTTGATTGTGCAGGAATGTTGCTCTGTTGTGAAGCCATCCACCGAGTATCCAACAGAGTCGGTGGATATAGTTGAAGAATTTCATAGAGGTTATTGGGTAGGGTGCACCGACTCTACTTATCGTATCAAAGACCATTTTGGAGTTGAAGAATGAACGAACGAATTAAAGAACTTGCCGAACAGGCTACTACTATTGTAGATACGGTTAACTCACAAGGTTATTCAAGTTCCTATGCCAACTTTGATAGAGAAAAGTTCGCCGAGTTGATTGTTCGGGAATGTGCCGCAGAAGCACACCGTAGAGTATGTATTGATGGCAATGATAATATGATTTATTCTAATTTGTTGGCACATTTCGGAGTTGAAGAATGATTAAATGTGAGTTGTCACCCAGCGGAATGTGGTATACCAAATCACATAAGGATGAACAAGTTAATCATCTTTTCAGACTAGGAACTACTAATTATAATGGAATTACAATCTATGAAGTTATTATCTGGAAACTTAGAATTGCTTGGAGTTGAAGAATGAAAACCGTGTTTGCTATTGTAGGTGCGTTTACTGTGGCTCTGGGCATCCTTGGAGCATTTGGTGTTGGCCACTTTGTTATGATTTACAGTCCAGATAAAATTTCCTGCGTCAAAGGAGTTGAAGAATGAATGACGAAGAATACGACATTGTATTAGCCACTCTGCAGGAAAAGCGTGATCACCTCTGGAAAATGACCCAGCAGAATATGAATGCAGATATGTTCAATATAATGGATCAAATACGACTAGAGCAGATCGATCATCTTGATAAGGCAATGGCGTCTTGGAAGAAAATAAATAATGCATAAGGAGAAACCCATGCAATCATTTAAAGAATTCTACCAAGAAGCCCATGTCTATGATGGAATCCATACAGAGATAAAGAAAGATCGAATCGACTATCACCATGGTGGAGAACTGGTACATAGCCAGAAAGGTGATTTTTCCAATCCATCCAAACTCCACCAACAAATGGCCAGAGGAACTGCAACTAGAGTACATCTAGCCATTAAGAATAAGGCTAGTAATCCAAACAGTATGAAACCAAATAAATTCACATTGAATTATGGTAAGATGGAGTGAGCCTTTATTTAGGCAGTGCTCTATGGTGGACGGAGTAACCAAAAAAGCGTATGTGGTGTGTGTATGAGCGTAAGTGATGGCGTATAAAGAAAAGCAATGCCCTAAGTGTGGCGTCAAGCACACCAAACGTGGCGAGTACTGTTCACGCAGCTGTGGCAACACACGTGCACATACCGATGCATCGAAGAAAGCGATCAGTGACGCCAAGAAAGAATGGCATGCGACCAGTGATACTGCTGCTGTGGTGGCGCATACATTTACTTCTCTAGGTAATAACAAGGATCCAGATCCAATTCCACCACCAGCTAGATCTCCACTGAAGTCAAATCAATTTGTGCAGGATGGAGACTTGTGGAACGAAGTGTGAACGCAAGTTGCAATTCTTAATTGACAATGACTTGACTATGTGGTATACTCACGGAGTGAGTGGATGATAAGGACTAGTATGACTGTATTGATTACCGATGAATTCCATACCACTTGGAGTGTGGCTGTGGAGACGACTGAGGAAGCACTGGCTGTGGTGCAGCAATGGATGGAGAGTAGAGAAGAGACACCCATCTACGAGATAACCATCCTATTATAACCGTATTGACACTAATGCAAGGTTAGTGTATAATCTCTCTTTAACTGGAGAGAAACATGGATTATCTTGAAATTTCTGAACTTTTGGAATTTTTAGCCGATTTGACGATCGAGGGAGAGACCTACGAGATTTGTCTCAGTGCGCTTCAACTTCAGACTCGAATCCAAAAGTATTACTTTCCGTCCGTAGAATAACCCTGTAAGTGGTGGGGTTATTATAGTAGGGTATTGCCTTAATTACCCTATTACTGTAAGATTCTATTATTGTGAACGAGAATGAAAGAATCGAAATGACTGAATATAGCACTTACGAACAGGGACTGATGGACGCTAAAGCCGATCTGGCTGATGGCTGGGTCTGTATGGAGGAAATTGCCCTCTCTACTCCCGAGAAACTGGCTCAGGAATTGATCGTGAACGTCGGTGCTAGCATGGACTACATTCGTGGTTATCTGGACGGAATAACCCCACAGGTTTGAGGGTTATCCAGATAGTGCTTGCCACTGATTCCAGTCTGATGTAAGATTCTATTATTGTGAACGAAATAGGAAAAATGATGAAAACAGCGATTAACTTTGATGGAACCAACTACATTGCTAAAGTGGGCTCCAAGACCATTAAGTCTTACTCCAAAGCCTATGTTGAGCGTCAGGTGAAGAAACTTGTTGGCTCCATGGATGAACACATCGCTGCTGTTGCCGAAAAACAGTCTAAGTACGACATCAATACTCGTTTCGGTTTTGTTGAGAAATTGGTGAATATGGTTGCAACTGGTGTTCAGCCATCCGCTGTTATCACTGGTGAAGGTGGTTTGGGTAAGACTCACACTGTCACAAAAACACTTGAAGCTAATGGCTACAAAGACATTTCTGATCTGGCTGATTTTGAAGTTGGCTCTATCATCAATGCTCGCAAGTGCTTCACTATGGTTAAGGGTTACTCTACTGCCAAGGGTCTGTATCGTACCCTGTTCGAGAACAACAAGTCTATCATCGTGTTTGATGACTGTGATGCTGTTCTGCGTGACCCAGTAGCACTGAATCTCCTGAAGGGAGCACTGGATAGCTACGGTAAGCGTATCATTAGCTGGAATGCTGATATGCGTGATGATGACCTGCCTCGTTCGTTCAACTTCGAGGGACGTGTTATCTTCATCTCTAATATGGAACAGGATCGTATCGACCAAGCCATCCGTAGTCGTTCGATGATGATCGACCTGTCTATGACCACAGACCAGAAGATCGATCGTATGGAGTACATTGCTAAGAGTCCAGAGTTTATGCCTGAGTATAGCACCAGCATCAAGACAGATGCACTGGCTCTTATTCGTGAGATCAAGGACGACTGCAAAGAGATCAATCTTCGTACACTTATCGCTGTTTGCAAGATCCGTGCCTCTAACAAAGACTATCGTGATCTCGCTACATACATGTTGACTGCTTAATAGGGAGAAACAAATGAGTAGAATGGCTGATTTAGACTTAGAGATAAGAGATATGCTAGATGAAGGATTGCGTCCCACTAGCATAGCATCCATACTGAATATACCACTAGAGATGGTATATGAATTCGTGGATGCTATAGAGATAGATGATGTCATTGAATATGGCTATGATGAGGATTGACAAGTATAGTTGATTGCAAGATTAGTGTCAATCTGTATTTGACTTAGGGGCATATCTATAATTGACGGGACTCCTACCTCATCGACCTATGCGACCTATAAGCCCCATAAGCCCCATCAATCATTGTCACTTCCCACTTGCCTTTAATTGTACTTTGTTGTATAATTGTATCTGTAGAGGGTTACACTGTTGCAAACGGTATTTCACTCTAAAATTCCCCGAGAAATTTTTTCATTCGTAAAGGTTCATCATGAGTCGTTATAAAACAGTGTATACCGAAGTTGAAGTCGATGTATCTCTAGAGGATTTTGATACCGAGGATTTGGTTGAAGAGCTAGAGTCTCGTGGTTGTGGTAATGTAGACTATGGTGATGGTCGAGAACTCTTGGAAAAAATTTACCTACTCCGTAGAGAGAATAAAGACTATCAGAGAGAGTTGGATGCGCTGATTTATTCTGGTCTGGGTAGGATTGTATGATAGAGGACTTAAAGAAACGTAAGCCATTGATTGTAGTCTTTGATGTGCTGATAGTGGTTTTGTTTCTTATGTCTTGTTGGTTAGTGACAGATGTTTGGGTTTGGATGTTAAGGGGATTCTAATGTCAGATGCTATGTTCTATGGTGCCATCATTGCGGTGTGTCTGGTGTTTACTGGACATCCATGGTTGGCTGTACTTGTATTTTTAATAGCGATGTAATTATGAAATCAAATGAAATGGCCAGTACTGTTGCTCACTGTGAGAACTGTCTCTATGATATTAAGGAAACCATCGAGAAGAATGGATGTGTTGATCAGAAAGAGTATCTAGAGAAAGCATTGATGTACTTGGAGTGGCTTTATGTAGAACTGCAGGAGGATGAGAAATGTATTCAGTCGGTGTAACAGATGAGGGTACGACATTTCTTACCCTTGGAGATGATAGTGGATATAAGTCTACTTTGACAATGAATGAAGGTGCAGTGTTACAGATGATTCGTCTTCTGTCCGCTACACTCCGAACAGTGAATGTAACCTTTGAAGGAATTGATAATGGCCAATGTGAAACAGGGGAACAAGACACGTGCTCCCCAGTGGTGGAAACACCTTAGAGACTGGAAGAAAGTTTTCTGGAAGAGTGAACGACAAGCGCAAAAGGAAAGTATTAAAAAGGATTTATCATGAGTTATTTTTTGAAGAATGGAAACACATACCGAGTGGCATCAGAGGAAGCCATGAACATTCAGAAGTTGCTTCCAGCAGGCAACTATGTTGTTAAGTTTGATGAGATGGCAGGTAGCTTCTATTTGGAACACATCGAGGACTTCACAGCACCGAGTAAGATTTACGGTGATTGCCTGAAGAATACTGATCGTATTATCAATACGTTTGCGAAACGAGATAGTTCCACAGGTGTTCTGCTTGCTGGCGAAAAAGGATCTGGTAAAACTCTGCTGAGTAAGAACATTGCAATGGAGTTGGCAAAGGCAGGTATTCCAACAATCGTTATCAATGCTCCATGGGCAGGTGATAAGTTTAATACTTTCATTCAGACTATCACACAACCCTGTGCGATTCTGTTCGATGAGTTCGAGAAGACCTATGATGAACGTGGTGACCAAGAGTCTATTTTGACACTGCTGGATGGAGTCTTTCCTACCAAGAAGTTGTTCCTGTTAACTTGTAATGACAAGTGGCGTATTGATCAACACATGCGCAATCGTCCAGGACGTATCTTCTATCTGATTGACTTTAAGGGTCTTGATGCACAATTCATCACTGAGTACTGTGAAGACAATCTGAACCAGTCAGAACACATTCCTCGCATCTGTCAGATTGCTTCTCTGTTCGGTGAGTTTAACTTCGACATGCTAAAGGCAGTCGTTGAAGAAATGAATCGTTACAATGAGTCTCCATCAGATGCAATGCGTATTCTGAATACCAAGCCTGAGTTCGATGGTGGAAGTGACTTCTCTATTCACCTGACTAAAGGTGGCAAGACTATCAAGGTCGGCGACAAGTTCCGTGGTAACCCACTGAGCAGGACTGTTGAATTCTGGTACGATATGGAGCCAGAAAATGATGATGGTGACAATAATGGTAATGTCCAACTGACTGCCAATGATCTTGTATCACTGGATGGCAAGACTGGTACGTTTACCTTTGAACAGGATGGCGTAACTGTTGTGCTGACTCGTATTGTGGAAAAGGCTCCATACTACTTTGACGCATTTTAAGGAGACGTGAGATGACTTTAGCCGAGTGGTTTGAAATGAGGGACAAGGATAATCCGAAGCCTAAATTTGTCTACGGAGATAGAGTCTTCTCACGTTACTTGGATGTGCCGATGGTTGGTATGGTCATTCGTGAGAATGTTGAAGAAAAGTTGGTTCTTATACATAGTGATTTACCCATCAAGATAAAAGATGACATTCGCTATGTAGTATGGACTCCTGTGAAGATGACTAATAAATTAAAGGAATTATGATGAAGAAATTTAAATTGGATTATGAACTTGCGGATAAAATTACACTGGCGAATCTTAAGGATCAACGTAAGATGTTGAAGAAGATGAACAAGAATCATCTCCAGAATGGCGCATGGATGCATCCAGACGATCTCGTTCAGAATGCAAAGTTGATTGATGCCATGACTGAGATTATCAATTACTTCGGTGGATAAAAATGATAGATATGAATGAGATCAGACGAGAAATCGAGATGAAGATTGCTGCTGATAAGAAGTTGGTTGAGCAACTACTTGATGCTGGTGATTTTCTCGATGACGATGGATACCCAACAGATGATGCATTGACCATCATCGAGAAGTGGGGTTTCTATGATGATAAAGGCTGGTTTGATTTCATCCATGATATCTGGCATCTTGCTTCATGGGGTTGGGGAGAGGGTGAAGTAGCCGATGAACTTTACCCAGATGAAAAGAAATATCAGTATGATATCTCCACTGCTGGTTGGTCTGGTAATGAAACAATCATTCGTGCTATGCAGAAGAATGATATACTGTGGGGAACAACATGGGTTCAAAGCCGACGTGGCGGACACTATATTTTTCAGAGAGATTTAGAAGAAGAAACTACTAAAGAAAGCGAGTAATCTATGGCACAGTTTAGTCATAACTTGATTCAAGCGGTTAGAGAAATGGTAGAGAGACACTGGGATCCAATTGAGATTGCATCCAAGATGCATGTGGACGTAGAAGTTATCCGACAGATTATAGATCTCTTGACATGAAGAAGAGTCTTCCAAATTACCTTCATGTGTTTGAACATCGCTTAAACGATTTACGTAAACGCATTGAGAAAGAGATGGAGTTACCAAAGAAAGAACGATCTCGCCATGCACTTAAGAAAGTTGTGGCAGAAGCGAGATCTCTACGAAATAAATTAAAAGACATTCGTGATGAACATGCAAAGCATTGTCCTCATTGCGGTGGAAAAATATAGGAGAAAGTATGTGGACATTTATTTACAGGCATAAGAAAACTTCTGCCTGCCCGATTGCAATTACAATTCGATGTGAGGGTTTAGATGACCACTATCCTATGCTTGCAGAAAAACTGAAACATGCAAGAGAAATGGGTATTGAGTTACCCACTATTGATAACTACGAACTAATGCACCAACTCCATGATTAAGAACGAATGGGATTTTATGACTTATCGTCAGCGATACTGGAAAGAAGCATGCAGACAGATTAGTGTTGCATGCCTGCTTATTTGGTATGGTGTGATTCTCAATAAAGGACATCACTCCAAGTGGAGAAAATAACACTTGTCTTTAATTAAGGTTTGGAGTATAATAGACTTATGTTGTCAGAAGACATTGCAAATAAATTAGGTTTAGATTTTAAGCTAGATGAGACTGGTGAGGTTTCATCGAGGATAACTGCACATCAGTATGTTGATCTCGTAGATACATTTATTGAAGAAGCATTGTTTGCTATGATGATGTCTTACGAAGGTAAATTTAACACAATTCTTGCAAAGGAATTATTAATGGAACATTTTGGAATAAAGGAATAATATGAAATCATATCCCTCATGGAATTTACATGTAGATGCTGTTCAAGAATGGGCATACTTTGATAATGCGCTATCATCTACTGAATGTGATGAAATTGTAGAATATTGTAAACAATTTAAAATGGAAGAAGCTAGAATATCAGATGCCTCATTGGATCATTCTATTCGTAAAAGTACTATCTGTATGATTCCACCCACAGAGTATATGGTTCCATATTATAGAAAATTCTCAGCTATTGTTCATTCACTAAATGAACAATTCTTTAAGTTTGATCTACATGGATTTGATGAACATCTTCAATTTACTGAATACACTGCACCTGAGGGTAAATATGATTCCCATCCAGATAGAGCATATGGTATTCCAGTAAGAAAACTTTCTATTGTTGTTCAGTTAACTGATCCAGAAACATATGAGGGTGGTGATTTTGAATGGATACGATCTATTGAAGTACCTTTGGCATTACCAAGAACACGTGGAACTCTTATCGCATTCCCAAGTTTTCAATTACATAGAGTGACTCAACTAACAAAAGGAACACGAAACAGTCTCGTTGGCTGGATCAGTGGTAAACAATTTAAGTGAGAATGAAATGAAAATTGCAATATGCTCAGATGTACATCTTGAGTTCGGACAACTTGAATTAAAGAATGAACAAAATGCGGATATACTTATATTGTCTGGTGACATTTGTGTGGCTCGTGATCTTATGCTGCCCGACCCCCATGGTATCGTGGACTTTGGAAAGTCTAAGCGTTATCATGAGTTTTTCGAAAGCTGTGCTCTTGAGTTTGCTCATGTGGTTTACGTTGCTGGTAATCACGAACACTATCATGGCGATTTTGCTGATACAATTCCTCACATCAAGAAATGTCTTGCACACATTGAAAACATTCATGTCTTGGAAAAAGAGATCTTTGAACTTGATGATGTAGTATTTGTTGGTGGTACTCTTTGGACAGACATGAATAAAGAAGACCCATTGACTCTTCATGGCATCAGACGTATGATGAATGATTTCCGATGCGTTGACAATAGTAATCGTGTTGTTAGTTACAAGGTGTTTGAGGATGCAGAAAACCCAGACAAACCTATATTCAAAACTCGCCCTGCGATATTCTGTCCAGAAGATGCAGTTGAAGATCATAGAAAGATGTTGGATTATATCCGCATCATCTATGAACAAACTCCTCCATGGAAGAAAGTTGTAGTTGTTGGTCATCATACACCAAGTGAACAATCTTGTCATCCAAGGTACAAACATGACCAGTTGATGAATGGTGGATATCATAGCGACTTGTCAGAGTTTATCCTTGATCGTCCAGGAATTAAATTATGGACACATGGACATACTCATGAGTACTTTGATTATATGATAGGTGAAACCCGTGTTGTTTGTAACCCTCGTGGTTATATCAACTACGAAGCAATGGCAGATAATTTTAAACTAAAGGTGGTGGAAGTATGAGTGATCCTCAAAGTTGGGTGCTGACTCTTGAAGAGGCAGATGATGGTAGTGGAGATCTCGTTCTTCCACTTACTGATGAGATTATGGAATCAGCAGGTTGGAAAGCTGGAGATACACTTGAATGGATTGATACCAAAGGTGGTGCATGGATTCTGAGGAAGATTGATGAAGCACCTGCAGATACCACTGAGTGATTCTGAAGAAGCTGTACATGCTTTGTTACTAGAGAATATGCAGCTTAAATCTCAGATTGAAATGATAGTTAAAGAATTAAATTTGATAAAAATGGAGTTAGATTATGCCGAAGTTTACATTGATCGCTGAACACACTGACTTTACTGGTGTGCGACTACAGAAAAACACTATGGAATTTGAAGAAGACTTCCTTGGTGATATTCTAGATAACATGAAACAGTTTCTACAGGGTACTGGTTTTGCTATTGATGGAAATCTTGATGTTGTTCCAGATGAGTTTGGTGATCCTGCTGAACCTATAGAAGCACCAACAGATTACAGCGTAAAACAAAATTGGTATAAGGAAGTTAAAATCAATGACTAAAGTATTCACAGATGTTCACATGTTTATGGCAGCATGTGACCACTTAACACCAAATGAGCCATCTGATCCTTCTGCTTTGTCAGATTTGTATAAATCACTCATCGATGAAGAGTATGAAGAGTTCATTGAAGCGTTTAATGCCAATGATGACGCAGAACAGCTTGATGCATGCTTCGATATGATCTGGGTTATTGTGGCATATGCAAGAACACGTGGTTGGGACATCAATAAAGCATGGGATGAGGGCGCAAAATCAAATTTATTCAAGATTGACAACCTAACTGGTAAAGTTATTCGTCGTGAAGATGGAAAAGTGTTGAAACCAAAGGGTTGGGAGCCACCAGACTTCAAAAAATTCGTTGAGAAGCCACCAAAACCTTCTGGAATTCGTTAAAATGCAAAATTTTACATTATATTTGGACATGGATGGTGTCCTTTGTGACTTTAACACCGCATTTAGCGAAATTTTGCCTGAATTAGATGACAAAAAACGATTTAGACAGGCTGTTATGGAGCATAACATCTTCAGAACACTGAAACCAATGCCTGACGCACTGGAATTGCTTGAATCTATCGCTTGTTTGTCACATGTCCACATTGAAATTTTGACTTCTGTTGGCACTTTTGATGAAAAACAAGGTCATGAAGCAAAATTACAGAAAAGTGACTGGTTAAACAGGAACAATATTCCACATAAACCAAATTTTGTCAGAACGAAACAAGAAAAAGCACAATATGCAACTCCATATTCTGTTTTGATTGATGATTCAATTGGTTGTATCACACCATTCAATGAAGCTGGTGGATATGGTATTCTTCATACCAGTGCACGAGATAGTATGAAACAATTACAAGAAGTGTTCAGAAAAGCCAAAGAACTTGAGGCATATAGAACTTGATCGATTTATTTAAACCTACTTTTGATTGGATTCGTGATGACTGGTATAGTAATCGTACTCGTTTTGTTATTGAGTTGCTTGCATGGGCTATCAGTATTGGCTGTTCTATTACTATGGCAGTCACAGTCCCGAATCCCCCTTTACTTACGTTGTATCCTGTCTGGATTAGCGGTTGTGCCATGTATGCTTGGGCTGCTTATACTCGCAAATCATTTGGTATGCTTGCCAACTATGTACTCTTGACAAGTATTGATACAATTGGTCTTTTAAGGATGATATTGTGAACATTGATGATGTAATGAACCGAATTAAGAATCTGCAAGAATATGAGATTCAAGTCCCTGTTCCAAAAGAATTTCATTTCACAGGTTCTGTTCCTTACGACATCCATATTGTTGGAAGTGTTGCATTTGTAACATTGGTAGCAGAAACATTTGACGAAGCCAAAAAATTAGCGTATAATTACTTCTACAACAACCCTGAAAATTTGCAATGACTACTTTGACTACAACTACATTCGTTGGTATGGCTCCAGCTACACCAATAATACCACCAGCACCACAATTCATAATGCCTGAACCAATCAGTTATGAGTTTCAGGTACTTGAACTTATGGAAGGTGAAAGAATCGCTAAAGTTGTATTACAAGTGCGTAAACACACTCATGACCAAAATGGAAATATTAAACTTTATGGAACTTGGCAAGATGTACCACGTGTAAGGGTGACTGTATGAATATCTTCTATCTCCATAACGACCCCAAAACCTGCGCAGAGATGCATGTGGACAAACACTGCGTAAAAATGATTCTAGAATATGCTCAACTTCTTTCTACTGCTCATCGTGTTCTTGATGGTACTCTTAATGTGGGTCTCTCAGCATCTGGACGTAAGAAAACTTCATATGTGCTTATGGATCAGCGTGAGTCTGTTCTTTACTCTGCTACTCACATCAATCATCCTTCTGCTATTTGGGTAAGACAGTCTGATAAGAATTATGACTGGTTGTTCTCTTTGTTCCAAGCACTAATGGATGAATACACTTATCGCTATGGTAAAGTGCACGCCTGTGCTCGTTTAGAAATTGAATTATCTAAACTGCCTAAAAATATCCCACAAAAATCTTTCACCGAACCAACTCCAGCCATGCCAGACCACTATAAAGTAGCTGGTAACTCTATTCAGTCTTATCACAACTACTACCTTGGTGATAAAACTAGAATGTTCTCGTGGAAAAATCGTTCTCAGCCTTCGTTTGTTACTAAATAAGATTATGCCGACATATACTTTTAAAAACACAAATACAGGTGAAGTGACTGAAGTGATCATGAAGATTGCTGAACTCGATCCATATCGAGCAGCCAATCCACACCTAGAGACCATCATTGGTGCGCCAATGCTTGGAGATCCAACCAAACTTTCTGCGTCTAGAAAATACGACACAGGATTTAAGGAGGTGCTACAAAGAATCCACGAAAAAACCCCAGGAAGTCAATTAAATCAATCATCATCACAATTGTAAGGGATACGAATGGCTCGTAAAGCAAGCACGCTAAAAGTAGTAGATAATGAACAAAGTG